>JAUMHM010000071.1:32128688-32143702 GCA_032362435.1 Melikaiella ostensackeni | reverse complement strand
TATATATAATTTAAATAATATAAATTTCACTTACATTCTGTTGAATTGGACTTGAATTCCTTTCACTCCCATTTTATTTTATTTGATGAACATTTGTTTATTTTTAAAATTTTGTTTAATTCACTCAAATTCTTATGAATTTCATCGAAGTGTTCTGAAATCCCTTAAATTCTGTCAAATTCACTCCAATTTTACTGGAATCAAAGGAATATTTTGGATTAAAAAAATAATAATTAATTTGCATTTACCCTGAATTCTTTTGAATTCAACTTGAATTCTTATGAACTTATTCTGAATTCGTTAAAATTTATTTGGAATCCTTATAAATTTCATCGAATTCTTTTGAATTCCTTTTAATTCAAAAGAACATTGAGTCACATTATAAATGTACATTAGTAACTGCCCTGCAAACAAAATAAATGAAAACCTCAATCAATTGAACTTGAAAATGAAATATAAACCAAAGTAGAATCAGAACAAAAATTATTTGGGCACCAAAATTAATCCCAAGGCCAAAATAATTTAAAATGTAAGTCAATCAAATATAGTTTATATAAAAAGTAATTTCATACCGCATTAAGAACTCAATTGAATCGAGCAAAATCTATCGACTAGGAAAATTATTTTTGAATAAAAATAAATTATAAAAATACAAAATAAAAGATGGAAAACCAAATCAATTGGTAACTAAAACACGCAAACAATTGAGAGTAAATATTTAAGTGGGACTAAATCAATTTGAAACAAACATAAATTCCACAACGAATAATTTTCACATCAAAATTGATATGTAGAAAAAACATTAATTGATAATGAATTGAATTTTCAAATCTCCCAATTTAAAAAAAAAAAGAGAGACATGGATACCAAAATTCATTTTGTATAAAAATAAATCGATTTGAAATGAAAATCAATTGAACTGAGTCAATTCAGAATGAGATTAAGTAAAAAACAAAAATAAGTTTGATACAAAAGTGAATCCAAGCCGAATGGGAGACATGCAGTATGTGACTTGATATGGACACCAATCAATAAAAAATCAATAAACAATCAATAAACAAAATTAATTCGAAAAAAAATTACAAAAAAATATTGAAATAAAAAATCAGTGCAAAAACAAATACAAAATTAATACAAGATAAAAGATTCATTGAAAAAAATAAGAATTTGAAGAAAATCAATTCAATACATCAATATGCAACAAAAAATAATTTCGAATGTTTACATACGAAGTTGAATGACAAATTAAGAATGAGGATAAAACTTGATATATCGATTAGGTATAATTATCAAGTATCAATAAAAAACTGTCAGGATTTCCAAGAACCTGAAGAGCAGGTGAAACTTCAACAAAAAAGTCTGACGTCTATAAAGTCGTGTTTAGTCTGATGGTAATCGATTTCTTCGGTCATTGGCCGATAGAGGAAATCGGAAGAGAGAAAAAAAGTATTACAGCATTGATTAAATAACTTTTTAGATTATCTACTTATGACTTGCGTCTTGATAAGTAACAAAAAAAATTATAATTGACCAATGATCGTTTCTTTATTGCTATCACAATTAGTAGGGGAATTAATAATTAATTATTAGTTCCTTCGTTAAGAAATGCCAATTAAAATGTGATTTGTCATTCAACAATAATTACTCTCAACTTAAAAATTGATATGTGCAAATACGAATCACTATATTCTTTTAAAAATATTATCAGCAGAGGCTGAAATTTTTTTCATTGAACAATTTTGAATGAGATGCTCTTATTCTGCAAAATTTAAAAGTTTTGAATTTTATAAATTGAACATTTCAAAGATTTTTGTTTGAAAAATATTAATTGAATTTATTTTTCAACGGAACAGTTTTTAAATTGAAGTCGTTTCAAATTAATAATTGTTCAGTTGTTATTTAGGCATCAAAATTCAACACTAACTTCCAAATTGAAAATTTAAAAAAATGCAACAATTAAAAGTGTAAAGTTTAAAGTTCAAATTTAGGGCTCTGAAATTTTAACTATTCAAGGCTTTCTATTTCAAAAAATTCAGTCAAAAATTGTTTAAATTATTTAAGATTGTTGATTAATAAATTCATCAAAAATGAACAGTCAAATATTGCTGATTATTATAAAGTTGTTCTTTTCTTAAATAAAAAAATGTTTAATTGAATGGTTTAAAAAGGGAATATTTTAGACTGAAACAATATTTGAATAGAATTTGCAATTGAATAAAAGCGTTTATTAAAGCTAATATTTTTGAAGCATTAAAAACGAACTTCAATGTTTATTCAAACTATTATTCTTTAGTCTACAAATTATCAAAATTCTCACTTATTCATCGCAGGCTAACTGACTAAAACGAACCACTTTGTCAAAAAAATTTTTTTTGTTGAGAATTCATCCCTTTGGTTGAAAATGGAACTATTTTGGTAAAAATTCATTCTTTTGGTTGAAGATTCACTTTCTTGCTTAATAATTTAAATATTTTGTTGAAAATTCTTTTCTTTTTTGAAATATTTTTTACAGAAAATTTAATTACTCCATTTTTGGTTGAAAACTGATCTTCTTTAGTTGAAAATTGAACTATTTCGTTGGAAATTCATGTATTTTGTTAAAAGTTCTCATTTATTTGGTTCAAGATTCATCTCTTTAATTAAAATTTCAAATGTTTGGTGGAAAATTAATTTTTTTGTTTTAGAAATTCAATTTGATGATTTTGTTTTTCTCTCTCGACTGAGAAACCTTTTTTAATTAAAAATTTAACTAATAAATTTTTCGATGAGTATTCATCTTGTTTGGCTGAAAATTCAATTACTTGGTCAAGAGTTGAAGTATTTTGTTAAAAATTCACCTACTTGGTTAATGGTTCATCATTTTAGTTGAAAATTCCTGTATTTGTTTGAAAATTTAACTATTTTGTTGAAAATTCGTTTTTTTATGAACATTAATGTTGTTAACTGAAATATGACCTATTCTATTTTTGGTTGAAAATTTATCTCTTTTAGTTGAAGATTCAACTATTTGGTTGAAAATTCGTTTTTTGTGGTAGAACATTAATCCTTTTGGTTGAAAATTCATGTATTTTGTGAAAAATGAAATATTTTCACTTAAAAGTTTAGGAATTTAAAGCGATTTAAATTGCAATTAATATAGCCTACATTAGTTTTATTTAAAAGAATTTATTCCCCCATTTTCGTTGAAGATCTCTTCATTTTCCCTGTTTTTATAGTTGAAAGAATTTGTTGCTGAAAGAATTTTTTGTTGAAAGAATATAGAACTAAAGTTGAAAGAAAGTTTCGGATTCTTCTTGCATCAGGTTTTCGAATTGAATCAGTTCAATTTTTATCCTTAAAAATCTGTAAATTGTTTAATTTCCATCAGATTCAGAATTGTCTTGTAAAATTAATTAATTTTTTATTTTAAATCCTCGAACTACAGTTCAATTTCAAAAATCGTGTATTGATTTATATTTACAGTTGATTAACTTAAAACGTTATTTATCAAAAGTTTCTAATTTCTGAAGCTTTTAATTTTTAATTGCTTAAGTCATCAAAACTGCATTTTAAAACTCTTCAGACATAAAAATGTACACTCAATAAAGAGGACCTAAAATGGAAAATTTTTAAAGTAAAAGGTTTTAGAATTACGGATTGTAAACTGAATGATCTTATAATTGAAAAAGTTAACAACTGAACTTAACATTTTAAAAAAGTTGAAATCGAACTTATTTTAAATTGCGTTATATCATTTGATATGAAAGTGATATTTCAAGTGATTGCATAAATTTTTCTTTCAGAAATTTGTAAAATTCCCAGTAAAAAAAAATTCACTGTAATTTTCCGGTTTCTACCCATCTCAAAAAATTCCCAGTCATTTCCCGGTTTCTCCCAGTCTCAAAAAATTTCCAGTCATTTCCCGGTTCAGTGGCCTCCCTGAAAGGTTCCTTTATTTTCAATCATAAGCATTACAAAACAGATTATTCAAACTTAGTTGAGAATCGTTTTAAGAAAGATAATAAATTTTAGATTTAAAATATTCAGACAGTTCCTACCTTTGTAAGCATCGTGGATCTTGTTCATATCGTAGTAGCCCAACCAGGAAAAAATCCACCTCGTGCCATAAAATGGCAAAGAATACGGGCCAGGAATATTTTTGACTGTCCTGCCTCTTTCGCCTGTTGTTCGATTGGAGAATACTTCTTTAAAGAAAAAAAATTTCAATTAATAAAAATCAAACTTTTATCCAATTCATAAAACTATTTTAAATAACAAATGTAAAGCTTCCTAAATCTTTATCCTTGTCAAAAAAAATTATGAAACGGGAATTCTTTTCCAAGGTCTTAATATTTAATTTCCAACTAAAAGATTGCGTTCATTCCGGTTTTATAGCTAAGGTAATAAATTTTTGTTGTTGTTGTCTAGTATATTAGAAATGTAAAGAAGGTACCATGGAGCTTTATGAAACAAGGGTCTAAATAAAGAATGAAATATCGCATTTTCTAAGAGATTATCTTACAAAATAGTAGTTACTTCAATTCTTCTAAGATTTATTTTTTTAATTTACAATTTGGTAATTATAATACGTGAGAAACGAAGTTTCTCTCAAATTTATTGTTACTGCTTTCTAAAAATTCTCGAGAAAGAGGCTTTTAAATATTTATCATCTTACTTTCTATGTAAATAATTTATTGTATTTAATCTGTTTTTATTGAAAATTAAGTCATTTCTAACTAGGCCATTGTCCTATTCTTATGAAATTAAAACTCATTTTTTGGTGAGTCCCACTTTTTTCAAGGTTTGCAGTTTCTCAAAGATGAATGTTTTCAAAATTGCTAAGACATAATTTGAACTTTGCAATCAGTTAAATTTATTTCTATAAATTTAATATCATTTGACAAGATTTTAAGGTTTTAGAACAAATTCTGAAGTGTGGAAATATTTTTAAATTGTCAAGCATTTTGATTTCAAAAAAGAATAAAAATCAGTTCAAATTCAGTAAACATGACACAAATTCCTTACACCTGGATATGCAAATCCATTGTTATTTTATACCCAAGAGTTCGATTTGTCACTCATTGTCAGTTTTTCTGGCTTATCGGTGGATTAACTTTTTTATCATTTTTTTTGTTTCTAGAGAAAACAAAAAAACATTATGACAGGAAATAAATTTTTCAAGGTTTCCTGAAATTGAATATGAATATGTAATTCAGAAGAAACATGGAAAATAGTTTAATAATTTTTAGAACTTTTTCATTAATTTTTTTAAAATACCAAGAATTTGTATCGTAAACTATTAAAATTATTTCTTTTTACTAAAAATGCCCAAATTTCAAAATTTATGAATACGAAAATTCTAAAATCTCAGTAGTTATTAGAAAAAAATGCAAACTGTAGGATAAATTTGAAAGAATAGGGGAAGTAGTGAAAATGCGGATAACGCTGTAAATACAATTTTTTTACGAAATTAAATAATTTACTTTAATTTGTCTTACGAGTTTTAAGCCGCGTAAGTTGCGAAAAATGGGTAACATGATTATTCCCTCTCTCTTTTTTTTTTAATTTTTCATGTACTTTCAATAATTTAGTCAGTAAAAATTAATTCCAAGAATCAGGGGAAAAGCGATAAAATTGCTTTGTTATTCACTGATTTGTCAGTGGAAAAAATTACTTAAGTTCCGTATTAAAAATCCCAGTTGATCTTTACCAGGGAACCAGTGAAAAAAGACTAAAATTTCAGTGAATTTTCACTGTTCGAATTCTTGAAAAATAAGTCACTTTTTAGTGAAACTACGCTGACTCAAAAAAGATAATTAAAAATATTAGAAACTGCTGTAAAGAAGACACGGACAATTTGTGATCTGTGAATAATAGAATATAATTAAATCGAATTTTGAATTTGATTTTAAAAAATATTTGTCTTGCGAGAAAAAGTATCCAATAAAAACCGGATTACTACAGCATAACTTACTTGAAAAATTGAAAAAAGTGACCTATTCAAATCAAAAAAGTGACCAAAAGTGACTAATTTCTAGCCCGAAAAGTAACTAAAATTTAATAAAAGTGATTAATGTGCATTAATAATGTAACTAATGTTCTTTTGAAATTAAAAGAATTCCAAAGAATTCGATGAAATTTATTGGAATTCCAGGTGAATTATAAGGAATTTAGGATAAATTCATAAGAATTTAGAATGAATTCAAAACAATTCAAGTTAAATTCAAAATAATTCAAATTATTTGAAACAAATTCAAAAAATCCAAAATATTCCATTGATTTCAGTGAAATTGGAGTTAATTTAGAAAAATTCAAGGTAATTTAAGAAATTTGGATGAAATTCATAAGAATAAGAATTTGAATGAACTAAACAAAATTTTCAAATTAAAAAATTTCCATTGAATTGATTAAAATGGGAGCGAATAGAATTCACAGCAAATTCAACACAATTTAAGTGAATTGGAAACATTTCATGAATATTTTGAAAATACATCGAATTCAATAAATTGGGAGTGAATTAAGACAAATTCAAGAGAATTCAAAAGAATATGATGAAATGGCAGGGAATTCAAGATGAATTTCAAATACTTCAGGGTGAATTTAAAAAAAAACTAAAAAAAATCAAAATAATCGATTTAATTGAGTGGAATTAAGTACATTCAGGAGACTTTAAGGGAATTCAAGAGACTTTGAAGAAGTTCATAGGAATTTAAATTAAACAAAATTTTGAAAATCAAAAAATTTTCATTTAATTGAGTGAAATAGGAGTGAAAAGAATTCAGTACGAAATCGACAGACCTTAAGTGAATGAAATAAACTTGAATTATAAGCTTGAATGTTTAAAAAATCAGAGTGAATTGGAAACAATTCATATATATTTAAAAAATTCATTGAATCTATT
Organism: Melikaiella ostensackeni; assembly: GCA_032362435.1. NCBI lineage: Eukaryota > Metazoa > Arthropoda > Insecta > Hymenoptera > Cynipidae > Melikaiella > Melikaiella ostensackeni. The sequence goes on along the minus strand of JAUMHM010000071.1, from coordinate 32,136,822 downwards.
AAATTTGGAGTGAATTGGAAAAAATTCAAGGGAATTCAAAAGAATTTGATGAAATGCTTGAGAAAAATCAAGAGGAGTTTAAAAGGCTTTAGCGTGAATTAAAAAAAAAACTAAACAAAAATAAAAATAATCGATTGATTTGAGTAGAATTGAGTAAGTTAAGAAGAATTCAAGGAAATTCAAGGACTTTGAAGAGATTCATAAGAATTTGAATTGAACAAAATTTAAAAAATCAAAAAATTTCCATTCATTTGAGTAAAATAGGAGTGAATAGAATAATATTATTCAGTGCAAAATTCAGGGCGAATTCAAAATAATTCAAGAGAATTCCAAAATAATCAAAAGAATTGAAAAGAATCCAGGATAAATAAATACAAATTCAGGATGAATTCCAAATTAATTCAAATGGATTGTTTTTTTTTTAGTTCAAAATATTCCGTTGATTACAGTCAAATTGGAGTGAATTTAAGAGAACTAAAGGGAATTCAAGAGAATTCAATGGAATTCATACGAATTCAAGATAAATAAAATTCATAAGGCTTTGAATCAATTGAATAATATTTTAAAAATAAAAGAATTTCCATTGATTTGAGTAAAATAGAAGTGAATAAAATTCAGAAAAATTCAACACAATTCGAGTGAATTAGAAAAAAAACAATCAATGAAATAAAATTTAATTATAAACTTGAATTTTAAAAAAATTCAAATGAATATTAAAAACAATTCATACGTATTTTGAAAATTCATACGTATTTTGAAAATTCATTGAATTCATTACATTTGAAGCGGAAATTGAAAAGAATTCAGGACGAATTTCAAATTCATTCAAATAACTTGAAAACAATTTTAAAAATCTAAAATATTCCATTGATTTCAGTCAAATTAAATAAATAATATTATTAAATAAATTGGAGTAAATTTAAAAGTATTGGAATTCAAATTAATATGGTTGGTATGGAAATTAATATGATTCCAAGATGAATTAAAAATAATTCAAGTGAATAGAATAACAATTTTTAAATCCAAAAAAATTCGATTGAATTCAGATCAAAGGGAGTGAATAGATGTCAGGGAAAATTCAACACAATACGAGTATAAGTGAATTGAAAAAAATAAAATAAATAAAAACCAATAAATGAAATAAAATCGAATTATTATCTTGAATTTTTGAAAAATTCAAGTGAATATTGAAAAAAATTCAAACATATTTTAAAAGTTCAATGAATTTATTAAATTTAGGGTGAATTGATAAAAATTTATGGGAATTGAAAATAATACAGGACAAATTCCAAATTAATTCAAATAAATTGAAGTAAAAATTAAAAATCCAAAATATTCCATTGATTTCAGTCAAGTTGGAGTAAATTTAGGATAATTAAAGGGAATTCAAGAGAATGCGATGAAATTCATACGAATTCAAGATGAAATAAAAATAATTCAAGTGAACAGAAGATTTTTTCAATCCAAGAAAGTTCGATTGAATTCAGGTAAGTGGGAGTGAACAGAACTTCTGAATTGGAATTCAAAACAATTTGATAAAATTCCTAAAAATTCAAGGTGAATTTAAAAGTCTTCAGGGTGGGTAAAAAAAATTGGAAATCCAAAAAAGATTCATTGAATTCAGTGAATTTCAAGGGAATTCCAAACAATTCAGAGTGAATTCAAGAAAATTCAACAGAATTTTAAAAAATCCAGAAATAGGTATAGACTGTCTGTTTTAATTTATTAAAAGAAAAGTGACTAAAGTGATCTGTTCATTCAAAAAAGTGACTAAGAAGTGATTTGAGAAAAAAGTGACTAATAGTGACTCAAGCGACTGTGTGACAGCCGTACATAAAGGTCACAGAGTCCGAAAAGATGCACATTTTCTGTTATCAATCTTTTTTTCTACAATCAACTTTAAAAAAACTGTAAAAATGTCTATAAAATTTTTCTAAATGTATAACTTTTATCTGAAAGTCATTTTCGTGAGATAAACATTATAGAGAAATAATCTGCAAGTCGGATTTTGTGAAGGAATTTTTCTTTTTTAATGTCAGAAATGTCTAGCAGGCTATAAATAAACGATTGTTATTTTCTTGCCGGTACGTCACTCAAGTTTTGCTTATCATACCATTGACTTCTTTGAAACTTTGATAACTACCATTCTTACAATAATTTTGTTCACATTGAAAAATGAAAGTTTGTAAGAGGGAAAAAATTGGAAAAAATTGTAAATAATAAATGAGGAGAGATAAATTGAGTGAGATTAATAAAGATCAATAAAAACTCACCCTTGCAGAGATTTTTGATGACGAACCACCATGATGGCTGGTAACTGGAGGCCAAGACAAGGCCAGTGAAAAGTGCGACAACAATTACCTCGAACCATGTTACGGACATCAGCAGCATATCTGGATTTGTGTATTGTTTCTACAACAACAACAGCAGCAACGACGCTTTTTATTATCACAAGATTCACCTCCCCCGCGCATACCGAAGATTATTACACTTTGCGACAATACAAGAGGGCAGAGGGGCTCGCGGTCGTTCCAAGCTCAATCACAATAATTTAAACTCACTCGCGTGTCACTTGAGTGCCACGGCTTGAGTGTCTGAATGTGAATAACGAGCTTTAAGAGCTCCGTTAGTTTACTCCTTGACCGTGTAGCTGATGTAGGAATGAAGAAAAAAAGAAGAAATGAGAGAGTAGGGAAAGGGTAGGGAAAGGGAAAAGAGAAAGAGAAAGAGGTAAGCAGAGAGCGAGCGAAATTGATTTATAACTCGGTCCCGACTAACTATTATTCTCCTCAATGATAAACATACTTACTATGACTAAAATGATAAACAAACGCACCGACAATCCAGCGTCAATTACAGAAAAAGAAAAAAAAGGAGATAGAAGATATAAGAAGTTAGGATAATGGAGTGAATGTTTCTGATAAAATTAAAGCATGTGTCCATTATCTGACTTAGAAGTTATTGTGAACAGCTAATCTTTGCCGGAAATTATTTCTGCTCATTTCGATTTTTTAGAATGAAGAAACAAGGTTCCGGTGTATGTAGTTCAAATTGATTAAGAGATCAATTTTGTTGGAATCGTTCCATTTCAAATCTTAATTATCCACTTTTTGATTTTGGAATTTTCTTTGAACGCAGGGAAAAAGAAAGACAGTAATATTTTCAAGTCACATTCTCTCTGGGTTTATTTTCGCTTTTTACATGGCTTTTAGGGTTTCGTAGCCCCAGGCAGAAGTCCATATAGTTTCGGCTGGGTGTCCATCCATCGTATTTTTCTCCTGAGTGGGAAGGAGAAGTGAGGGGAAGTGAACGGAAATGTGGAGGAGAAATGATAGTGAGGGAGTATTGAGGGAAAGTGAAGGGAAATGAGGGTAAGTGAGGGCTCGGAAAGGAAATGAGGAGAGAAGGAGGAGAAATGAAGGAAAGTGAGGGTAAATATGAGGGGAGAAGTAAGTGGAAGTGAGAAGCGGGAAAATGAGATGAGGGTGCAAAGGGATATATGAAAATGAGGGGGAATGAGGGCATTGGGTGAGAAATGAGGAATAAAGGGTGTGAGTGGATGTAAGAGGTAAAGTGGGAGGGGGAGGAGGGGGAATTCAAAGAAACGGGGGGTGTGGAAGTAAGGCGGGATGTGTGTGTAAATAGGGGTGTAGCGAGGGGAAGTGAAGAAAAGTGAGGGTTGGGGAGGGGAATAAGGAAAAAGGAAATAAGGAGAGACGGAATGAAGGAAAGTGAGGGAAAATGATAGGGAAATAAGGGTGGTGAGGGTTAATGAGAGGAGTGGAGCGATGGGTGTTGAAGGAAAATGGGGAGGGGAAAGTGAGGAGACGTGAGGAAAGGAGGTGAGATCCCGGCTAACTATTATTCTCTTCAATGATAAACATACATACTATGACTAAAATGATAAACGCACCGACAATCCAACGTCAATTACAGAAACAGGAGAAAAAAGAAGATAGCAGATAGAAGAACTTAGGATAATGAAGTGAATGTTTCTGATGTAATTAAGGCACGTGTCCATTATCTGACTTAGAAGTTATTGTAAACAGCCAATCTTTGCCGGAAATCATTTCTACTCATTTTGATTTTCTAGAAAATAAAAAGAAGGTTCCTGTGTATGTACTTTGAATTGAATAAGAGAGAAATTTTGTTGGAATCGTTCCATTTCATATATAAGTAATGCATTTTTTGATTTTGGAATTTTCTTTGAACGCAAAGAAAGAGAAAGACAGCCATATTTCCAAGTCTCGTTCTCTCTGGGTTTATTTTCGCTTTTTACATGATTTTTAGGGGTTTGTATCCCCAGGTAGAAACCCGTTTAGTTTCGGTCGGGTGTCCGTCCGTCGTACTGGTTGCAACTAGAGGGGGAACAACGTGAGGGAGGGGGATTGGGGGAAGGGAAATGATAGTGTTGAGGTAGCGAGGGGAAGTGAAGGGAAATGAGGAAAAGTGGTGGCTTGGAGGGGAAATAAGGGAGAGGAAAATGAGAAGCGGAGGAGAAATGAAGGATAGTGGGGGGAAATGAGAGAGGGGAGTGAGTAGTAGCGAGGAGAGGAGAAATGAGATGAAGGTGCGAAGGGAAGTTGAGAAAAATTAGTGGGTTGAGGGGAGCGGGTGGAAATTAAAGAAGGGGTAAGTGAGAGGAATCGAAGGAGGGGGATGCGAGGGGGAATTTGGAGAAACGAGGGGTTTGCCGGAAATCATTTATGCTCATTTCAATTTTTTAGAATATAGAAACAAGTGTATGTACCATACTTTGAATTGATTTAGGGAGAAGATTTTTGAAAATCGTTCTATTTCAAATATCAAAATCGAACTGTATTTTTCGATTTTGGAATTTCCTTTGAGCGCGGAGAAAAAGAAAGACAGCAATATTTTTGAGCCTCATTCTCTCTGGGTTTATTTTCGCTATTTACATGGTTTTTAGGATTACGTAGATCCGGACAGAAGCCCTTATAATTTCGGTTGGGTCTCCGTCCATCGTACTTTTTCCCGGGAGGGGGAGGAGAAATGAGAGGAAATTAGGGGAAGTGAAGATTAATGAGGGGAGGGGTGAAGGGAGGGGAAATGAGATGAGGGTGCGAAGGGAAGTAAGTGGGAATGAGGAGAGGGGTGAAAAATGAGAGAAGGAGGAAGTGAGTGAAAGTAACGGGTGAAGAGGGAGGGGAGGGGAAAAGGAGGGGGATGAGTATAAACGGGGGTGTGAAAGTAAAGGGTAGCATTTCCTGTAAAATAAAGAAAAAAATGATGAAATTAGAAGAATCTTGAATAGTTTATGAGATATGACTTCAGCAAGCTAGGAGTATGAGGAAAGGAATACTTATGAATCCTACTGCACATAACTTCAAAGCGAGAAAAGATTTCAAGTGATTTCAAGTGATTGAAGATTACACGTTAAATTCAGAGTGATTGCAGAATGATTGCAAGTGATTTCTGAAAACCGTAGGTGATGGAAAGAGATTTCATGTAATTCTGGCCGACTGCAACTTTTTTCACGTGATTCCATGTGATTGCACTTGATTTCCGGTGACTGATTGCAGATGATTTCAAGTAATTCTAAGGTAAATTGAGCGATTGCAGGTGATTTATGAGTAATTTCAAGTGATTGCAACTGATTGACGATGATTTCAAGTGATTTCTGGTGACAAGTGATTTCAGATAATTGCAGGTGATTTAAATGACTTAAAGTGATTGTACGCGATTGCAACTAAATTCATGTGATAGCACTTGATTTAACGTGACTACACGGTGGATTCCAAGTGATTTTGGGTGATTGAAATTGATTTCAGGTGATGTAAGTGATTATAAGTGGATGCACGGGTTTACAAGTGATTTCAGGTTGTTGAAAGTGATTGCGGTTGATTACACGTGATTACACGCTAAATTTCGAGTGATTTCACTTGATTTCACCTAATTGCACCGTAAATTGGAGGCGATTGCGTGTAATTGAAAGTGATTGCGTGTAATCTAAAGCTCGATTTTGAGTGATTGCTGCTGAGTGCAACTGACTGCATGGGATTGTACTTAATTTAGCATGTTTGTACGGTGAACAGCGAGTGATTTCAGATGAATGCACGTGATTGCAAGTGATCATAGGTGAATGCACGAGATTATATGTGATTTCATTCAATGAATGAAATCAGCAGCTCTCTCGATTTTATTATTCATTTATAATGAAATTACTTTGAATTAATCAGTTATTCCTCTTGCAATGTTAAACTGTATCATTTGAATAAAAACGAACAAAACCAAGAGAATCATTTAAGGAATAAAATGAGCTTCTGAACATAAGAATTGAATACACAATAAACCTTTTTCCTATAAAGGAAGCAAAAATACAAAAATCGAAACAACTATTGTTAAATAAACAATTTTAATCCAAATTATTTTTTTTCTAAAGTACGCTTCGGTTTCTCTTTAAAAAATGGTTACAATTAAGAATGAATATCTTTTCCCCGATTCTATAATTCATAATAAAATTCGCTCAATTTGGAGACCGAGTGAATCAATGAGAAATGGGTCATTGATTAATCAGTGAATTTCACTGATTAATCAGTGAGCTAAGATTGATTATTCAATGACCTACTCCACACTGAGGAAAATCAAATGTGAATTCACTTTTTTAGTGAGAAAATATTATATCATTCAAATACAATTTGGTAGTCAGTTTTTTTAAATTTTATATGAGACAATAGCAAGTTTAAGAATTGTTCATTTTCCTGTTTCAGTTATATTTCTTACAGACTTTTAACAAATTACAATCACTTTTTGACGACAAAATTTCTTTATATTCAAAAATTATTTAATATTCAGCAATATTGATGGAGTTTTTTCAGAATAAGTATTAGATAATTTTTCAAATGTCTATTACTTCAAGTAAATTTAAATCGTTTAAAAAAAAAAACATATTTTAAATTGTCAGTTATACCTACCTCTCTAAATTCAACCATTTGAATTCCAATCGCAAAAATTAAACTACTTAAATTACTTTAAGTAAATTTGAATCGTTTAGAAATTAACAATTTTAAAATTTTCAATTATGTTCTCCAAAATTCAACCATTTCAATTTCACTCCCAAAATTTAAACTTAGTAAAAAAATCTATCCAATCACTTTGAAAGTTACATAATACTACATGATATGATACGTATCAATACTATACTCATTATCGTTAAAATATCTATAATTTAACTTTTTAATTGTAGTTTTGAGTGCACATTTCTGAACTAGTTTAATCTTTGAGGCCTTAAAATTGAATTTTTTTATTTCAAATCATTAAATTTGAAAATATTTGGTTTGAAATTTTTTAATTTTTGGAGGATTCAAATTTAACACTGTTGTAATTTCAAATACAAATATTAAAAATTTCAGGACAATTTCAATTTGAAATATTTTTAGATTGCAAAATTTCATATTAAAAGCCTTAATAGTCAGTTTCAAATAATTAATTTTAGATTTAAATATTCTGAATTGTTTGGTTTCAATTTTAAACGTACAAAATTTTCTGGTTTTTAAAATTTTTCGAAATCGTAGCGTATCAAATTGAAAAACTTGATAGTTGCACACTTTTCAGTTTGAAGGATTTGTAATAAAACAATTTTGAATGAAATGCCTCCAGAATAAATTCAAAACAATGAATAATCAAGAAAATAATTCCTCAAATGCAACCCTTAAAAATGAGCAGATTTTAGAACCAGGCATTGAATGTTGATTTTTTTTATTTGAAAAAGGTTCCAAAAAATTTTTAATTTCAAACTCAGCTTTAAATTAATTATTATTTAGCCATTTTCAACGTTAGATTTGTTGAGGAGCTTCAACTATGAAAACCATTCTCAGATTATCAAAAATGAACACTTTCCTTGTGTTGTTTAAAATATTAGCGTATCGAGAGAAACTGCGTTCTACGTCTACGGTTTTGATGGGTGCATATTTCATCTTTTTTATCTTATTTCCAGAGTAGAGGCACCTTCGATATTTTGAGCATCGAAATTTTGAGCAATCAATTCCAATATTTTTAAGTGTTCATTTTTCGCAAGGACATTGTTTAATTTTTGTTCAGCCACTCTTGATGCTCGTCCGCTTTGCTTTGCTAACGTTTCCCTTACATGCTGAACATAATGCAAGCTTGTTTGTAA
>JAUMHM010000071.1:32108322-32121313 GCA_032362435.1 Melikaiella ostensackeni | reverse complement strand
ATTCTTTCTTCGGTCTACCTCTGGGTACGCTACCACTCATTTTACCTAAATATACTTGATTCGTTAAACGTTCTTCAGTCATTCTCTCAACATGACCAAATCATTTCAGCCAATTTCTTTCACTCTTGTCAAACAATGTTTCTTCTACATCACATTCTTTGGGAACCCACTCATTACTGACTTTGTCCCTTAGCATTTTACCGCACATATTCCACAGGAACTGCATGCCAACCGCGTTTACTTTACTCCTATCCTTTTCTTGATACGTCCAGGTCTCGCTACCATACAGCACTGTGGGTGCAAACACAGTTATATGTTGCAATTTTAGCTTTACTCGTTATATTTTTATTTCCAGTAATAGCTTGTACACTGCCGATAATCTTTCTACCCTGGTTTATACGTCTGGATATCTCTGCATCTATCTTTCCGTCAGCAGTAAATGAAATTCCAAGACGCGAGCTCATCAACTTGTTCTATCGTCTCTTCGTTTAAGGTAATGTTGCATACTGTTTTCTTACTCCTTCTTTCAAACACGATAATTTTTGTTTTATTCACATTCATTTTAAGACCCATACTCTTCGTGCTGGTATCTAGTCTGCTTATCATTCTCTGGAAATTTTCGACTGATTCTGCTGTAACAATCTTATCATCTGCAAACGCCAGTTCACGTACTTTCACTGTCCCGAGATCAACACCTTCTTCGTCTGAGAGAACCATTCTTAGACATTTGTCCATGTATATATTGAACATTCAGGAGGACAAAATGCAGCATTGCTCAACGCCCTGCTTAATATCAAACCAATCGCTCAGTTGTCCATTTACTTTCATACTCGCTTTACTACCATTATATATTACATTTATTGCTCTTAGAAGCCAACCAGTCACTCCATACTCTTTCAGGACTTCCCAAAGTTTAGATCTCTTCACCTTATCGAAAGCTTTCCCCAGAACAACAAATGCACAGAAAATTCTTTTCTTTACTCTCAAACTGTTTTCTGTGATCTGCCTCAAGCTAAATATCTGATTCGCACATGATCTCCCTGGCATAAACCCACATTGAACTTTTCAGATCCTTTCCTTAGTTATCCCCATGACCTTCTCAATAAATATTTTGGTAAATATTTCGCCCACGGTACTTAGTAGGCTAATCGCTCTATAATTAGTACAGTCGCCTTTATCAACCTTTCGCTTGTAGATTGGGGAAATTATCGCTTTTCTCTAATCATTTGGAACTTCCCCATGTACAGCACACGTATTCATAGATTCGCTCAGCCACACAAACAAATATCCGCAACCGCTCTTAAGCGTTTCAGCGGTGATACCATCCATACCGGCAGCCTCACTATTTTTTAGTTTCTCAATTACGAATATAATGTCGTCGATATTGATTCTTCTTCCGCTACCTACAATGGGATTGTCTAACGTATTCTCTCCAATGTGAAGGTTATTATGCTCCATAGCTTAACCTCCATACATTTACTTGAAAAAATCTTTCATACAGTCTTTCACTTTGTCCGAATCTCATACCATTTTACCATCAGCATCCTTAATTCCGACTACTTCAGTGCTGGAACTTCCTTACCTAACCTTCCTAACCCATTTCAGAGTCATTTTGCATTTTTTTATCCTCCTCCGCTTTGATTTTATTCTTGCTTTCTTTGACTAGTATCTTGGCTTTTCTGTTTTTATCCCTATAATCATTTTCTAATCTAGTCCTCTCCTCATCGCTAAGACCTTGGCTATTTAATGTTCTCGAGTATGCTTGCTTTTTCTCCTTGATACACATGCGGATTTCATCATTCCACCAAACATCTCCAGCCTTTCTTCCTACAGCTGCAGAACTGCACACTTCAGATGCACTCTTGAAGATGCTATCTTGTGGTATTATCCATGAACCCTCTACATTTTTATTGTCCACTTCAGTCTTCCAGTCCTCTTCATGATGTCCTAAATATTTATTCAGCTTTTCACGGTATTCCAATTGTACCTGTATTACTGGTTTCTGAAAATTCTCTATTCTAACTCGCATCTGCTTTGGCTTATTATTAGTTCTTCTTCTCCTCCACCGTTGACCTAGACTCATTTTTGAAACTAAGAGGTAGTGATCCGTTCCGCATTCAGAGCCTCTCATAACCCTTGTATCCCATACAAGCCCTCTCAGTCTCTCACCAGCTACAACAAAGTGAATCATACTGTGGCTTCCGCCTCTGCACCAAGTATACATGTGGATCATTTTATGTCTGAACAAAGTATTTGCAATAAACAAGCCTTTTTCAAAGCATATGCTAATCAATTTCTCCCCGCTACCGTTCGTTTTTGAGTGTCCGACATGGCTAAGTACCCTGCCGGTACCTTTGCGTTGCACACCAACCCAGCCATTCATATTTCCAAGCAGAATGATTCTTTCCCTAGGATCGCAAGCACCTGTAATACCATTTAACGGGTCCCAGAATGTATCTTTTATATCCCTACTGTCACCGTCAACTCGAGCGTAGCACGCTCTGATAAATAGTCTTCTGATTCCCACTATCATTCTAACCCATAATAATCTAGACGATACACATTCATACTTTTTGACATGTTGTTTTGCTCTCTCATTCATAATCAGACCGACTCCTTGGGTACCATATGATTCAATATCTACTCCTGACCAAAGTTCAAGCCTGTTCTCTATCTTTCTTACCTCACATCCCTTCTTCTTTGTTTCCACAAAAAATAAAATAAAACTTCCACACAAAATATCTAGCTTCCTTACGCGCATTGTATCCCGCAATTCCTTTTCCTCAAGATCATTTACACCTCTACCATTCCAAATACCCAATCTCCATTCATCGCCTGAAACTTTTCCGAGGACATGCCTTTCGTCGACAGAAGTGTCAATCTAATCCAAGACTATATTATTATTTATATTATTCATTGTTAAAAGTATACACCCAACTACACTTTGATGCGAGAAATTTATTCCATAAGTATAAAATCATGTCCAAATTAAGCAGCTAAATCATCATAAGGTGGAGTGTCTATTCATTACGTCAGTTCCACCAAACTTCGGTCATGCATAAGAAAGTATGAAAACCAAGCCAGAACCAAAGGATAATCGGTTTGTGTTGTACAATGAGGAGGGAACCAGTCTCCTGCAATTTGTTCTCTAAGATGGAAAAAGACCATTCAATGTTCCAAAAATGTGACAAGAAATCTCAGCCTTTCAAATTTCCACAAATCTCCGCAAGTTTCCGTAAATTTCCAGAAATTTTCGTACGTTTTCATAAATTTCCATTAATTGTCGAAAGTTTTCATAAATTTTCAAAAGTTTCCGTAAATTTCCACAAATTTTCGCAAGTTTTCGCAAGATTCTGTAAATTTCCATAAATTCTCGAAAATTTCCACAAATTTTCATAAATTTTAGCAGAGTTTCCATAAATTTCAATAATTTCCGAAAGTTTCCGAACATTTCTATAAATTTTTGCCAGTTTAAGTAAACTCCCACAAACTTTCGTAAATTTCAGTGAATTTCAATAAATTGTCGAAAGTTTCCGTAAACTCCCACAAACTTTGAAAGTCCACAAACTTTCGCAAGTTTTCGTAAATTTCAATAAATTGTCGCAAATTTCTGCAAACTTCCACAAACTTTCGCAAGTTTTCGTGAATTTCAATAAATTGTCAAAAGTTTCCATAAATTTCCATAAATTCTCGAAAGTTTCCATGAACTTTCTTAAATTTTCGCAAGTTTCCGCAAAGTTCCATAAACTTTTGCAAATTTCCGTAAATTTCCGAAATTCTTGGTAAATTTCTGATAATTTATCAAAAATCATAAAATTCCATTACCTTCTTTTTTTACAACAACGATCTTTTCTGCAAGATAAAATGCTACAAGCAAAATAGTCGTCATAAATTGCGTTTTCGGTAGGAGAAATGCCCACTACACATGAACAGTATTCGAAAACACTGAAAAATATTGAAAAATAAGCTCGCGGAAAAAACTGACAAAATTTTTCAATGTACTTTTTATAAGAACGATCTACCTTGTCACACCACACGTTGTCGACTGCTTTGAAACGAATTCTAGACTTGAAATTTGAAACCGTAAGTAGGCTGACCGCTGAGAGCTTTTATAATTTCCCGCGTAAATTTGGAAAATCTGTTGTATTTTAAATCTGAGGATTGGTCAAACAAAGCGCCCTTTAAAAACCAGAATCTCAGAACACGGAGCAACTCAAAAGAATAAAAAACTAACACAACCTTATGTGAACACGCTACTGATTTCGACCATAAATTTGACTTCGATTTTTGAAATGTTAAAATTTTAGGGTCTAAAAGTAATTATCACAAGAGAAATATTTCAGGAATAATCAACATTATAAAAAATAAGCGTACACTCAATTTTCGATCCGACACTAAAAACCTGAGTATAATTTACCATGACGTCACTGAAACTTTTCAAGAATTTAGGTAACTATGAAATTTATCAATTTGTTGAGTTCCTAACCTCCAAACTTCGAAGCAGACCACGACCATGTGGCTCTGCTACAATTTTTTCAAAATTCTGTCAAAAATTTAACTCAAAATTAATTATTGTGTAACTTTTGTAAACTTTTAAACTTAGTCCTTTTTTTAAATTATATACAGTTCACCTTTTATTCAAAAATATTTAAAGCATGAGATGGAACTCTTACACTCTCATTTTTATCAATGTTCTCGTAAATATATTAAAAAACTTTTTTTTAGTTTTTTAATTCAATGCACACTTATTTTTATTTATCTAAATATGTTTATACAGATTTCTAATTACTTCAATTCTCGGCGGAATGTCCTCTTGGAATGTTTTCTTACTAATAATCAAAAAAAAGGCACTGGCAATAAGTCTCTAGAGTAAAAAAACAAACTTTCATCTAAGGAATAAATATTATATTAGTGTTTGTAATAACTTTTTTATTACTATTTCTCATGCTTGTTACAACCTGACGAAAGTTTCGGATCGGAATTCATTCCCAATTTCTTCGAAATCTGTATCCGAATCAATACGAATCAATCCAAACCAAACCGCAAAAAAGTTCTTAATTTCGTTTGATTTAAATCGGTTGAAATTAATCCGACTCATTTCGAACTTCTAATCCGAATCAATCTGAATCAATCCGAACCAAATTTTCAATCTGAATGCATCCGAATCAATCCGATCTCGGATTGATAAATACTGAATTTTCAGTCCGAATAAATCTGAGTTCGGATTAAAGCGGATTCATTTGGATTGAAGGTCGGTTTAGATATATCCGAGTTCGGATTGATTCAGATTCATTCGGACTGAAAATTTGGTTCGAATTGATTAGAATTATAAGTTTCGATTAAATTCAATTGAGTCGGATTATTTTTTATACGATTTGGATCGAACAAAATTGATAACTTTTTTCATATTGGTTCGGATTAATTCGAACTGGCTCGGATACAGATATCGGAATGATTTGGAATGAATTCCTATCCGAAACTTTCGCCAGGGTAGTCCTGAAGAGGCCATGATATCATGGCAAAATTCATAGACGTTTCTTCCAAATGAAGACTTCTTTATTCATAAACAATCTCATTCCAAGACCAAAGGCCAAAAAAAACATCATTCTAAATTATTCTTCCATATAGAAAAACTTATCCATGATACAAAATAAATTTTTCGAAATATCAATTTTTTTTAAACGTTCATATGCATAGTTTATGTCTTGAAGAAGCTAAAATCATATATATTTACAGGATAAACAATTACAGAATTGATAAATATCAGATATTTTAGAATTTAAATAATGAAAATGTTGACATTATGATTTTTGCTATTCTGTTTCGATTATTTTACTTCCTGCTTTACTAGTTTTGCCATGTCTGTTTTTTCTTTCTTTTCTGTAAAATTAATCAAAGCAGAACAGCAAAAATCATAATTTCGACATGTTTCTTATTTAAATTCTGAAAGATCTGATATTTATCAATTCTGTAATTGTATATTTTATAAATATATATGATTTGAGCTTCTATAAGACGAATAACAATGAATGTTTAAAAAAAGAATTGATATTTTTTAAAATTTATTTTATATTGTAAAATATTAATTTTTTCTACATGATCTGATACTTATAAATTTTGTAGCTGTATATTCTATAAATATATATGATTTTTGGTCCTTTGAGACGTAAAACTATGAATACTCAAAAAAAGGAATTGATATTTTGAAAAATTTATTGTATATTATAAGAAAATAAGTTCTTCTGTATGAAGGAATGGTTTAGCAAGGATGAAACTCACAGGATATCTTCCTCACATTACACTAAATCAGAAAAAAATCAAGAAAAAAATCAAAGGTGGTCTTTTTAAAAGAATAGATTTTTTGATTTTTTCAAAAAATGTACGTCATTTTGCTAATTTTAGATATTTTAGGACTTTTTTTGGTTATTTGAAAGTGTGTAGATTGTACTAAAACCTTACAGAAAGAAAATAAAATTATGTCAATCTGTTCCCAAGGCATAAAAAACTGGTGTTTCTCATATTTCTCAGAAAGTATAGATTATATCAAAAATATGCTTATTACTTAAAATATTCTTTTTTTGCAAGATTACCAAAGATAATCGAAATAAATGTGTTCAAAAATTTGGAAATGAAAAATATTTCAATTTTAAAATATTTAAACTTAAATGATTTTTATTTAAATCGGTCGACATTGAAAATGTTATTTTATTCTTCAATGACTAAATATAAGTGAAATAATAAAAATCCCAAATTTCCTTGACAAAATAAAATCTGTTCCATAAATTTAATGAAACTTGTTGGGTTGAAACTCGGGTTGAAAGAAATCTTTGATTCACTTGAAAAGACACACGCTTCTTTGATATCAAAAAATATTTCTTTGGACGTATTCAGCATAATCAATTCTTTGATTGGGAGGAACATTTTTTCATTCAGTTATTATAATTATTAATTATTATGATGTACTATTATTTATTATAATTCATTCTAATTTATAATTACACAATAAAAAACAAGAAGGTTTTTCATGTTTCATCTATTTGCTTACGATGCCAATTTTCTAAATGTGTTCGAAAAGTTTCTAAATACTAAATACTATAAATTTCCAAATGTACCTTATACTTTTCTAAATTGAACCAATTTAGGAATTTTCACAATTAAAAAGTATAAAACGAACATTCCAAAATTATACAATTTCAAATTGGGTGAGTTTAGGTTTAAAAAAGTATAACCTAAAGTCAGGAAAAATTAAACAAGTTTGAACTGATAACGATTAAAATTGAAAAATTTTCTAAATTCAAATCATTTAAAGTTCAAAGAGATTCAGTGAAATTTAAAATTACAATTAGTGATTAACTCACTAATTTTGGTAATTTTTCACTGTATAGGATAGACAAATTAACTGAAAAATTAGTAACTTTTTCTGCTGAAAGAACATTGAATCGCGGTTGGAATTCTAGTGAAAACTCACTGATTCCTAGTAAAATTTCACTGATTTCAAGACTGGAAAATTATAAATGGCAATCCTTCAAAATAAAGTTAAATGTGAGTATGTAAATTTAAAAAAAATATGACAGAAGTTTCGGTAATTTTTTCTACTGGGAAATCTGTAAAAAAGCTACTGAAATTTCAGTGAATAATTACTGATTTCTCTCCGAATAAGGTAGCTAGAATTTCACTTATTTGCACTGAAATTTCACTTATTTAAATTAAAAGAGTGCTAAATTCAAAACTGTATACTACAATAAAATTGTAAAACTAAAATTAGTGTTCAAAATTGAACATTCGAAAATAGGAATTAAAGAAAAAAATATTTCAAATTGAAGCCTTCAAAATTTGACGACCTGGAATTCAAATTTAAACCATTTAAAATTAACTTATATTCAGTTTTAAAATATAAAAAAATCATGTCAGAAATGTTAAGAAATTACACAATTTTCACTTTGAAGCGATCCGATAAAAATGTTGATTATTTTGAAATTGAGGAAATGACATATAAAGCATGACCTGCTCTCTAATTACCATGCTGATTTCTGGGACTTATTACGCATTAATCTCTCAAGGTCATATAACATTTTAGACATATATTTGCAAATCACAGGTCAAAGCACAGTTTTTAATCCAACGATAATTCGTAAGTATCTGAAAGTAAAATCCAACGTAATAAGCAATTAATGATTCCAATTTAATAAAGAAAACGTAAACGAAATCAACATTTTTTCAAGAAACTGCATGAGCTCAAAATAGAAAGAAAAAATCTTATTCAATAAAATTAAGATGAGAAAAATTCAATGAACTACAAATATGCAAAGAACCTCTAAAAACTACTTTTCTCTACAAGATATTTTTCAACCCTTCTTTGCACTCGCGAGAGAGATAGTACCATAAGCCCCTAACGGCAACCTCTCCAATTAGAAAATTTTTGGAGCGAAATTCAAAAGTCCTATATCCTGGTTTACATCTTTCAGCATCCTATTGTTGTTAAACACGCATTCAATCAAATTTATTGACAAATGAAATTAAAAATTTAATAATTTTGAGATCAATAACTCTGGAAATTCTAATAAGTAATCTATAAATTCTAATAAGCTTCCTACTAGCGAGTGAAAGTGAAAACGAGGGGAAACCAATCAAAGGCGAGAATTCAATCGTTATCTCATTGCTTTGACCTATTTGTCAGGCAGTCAACTATTTATGTGTGATAACGTTTTGATAAGCACTTTCTATACTCGCATAAGCTTACGTATCAGGAGGGAAGAATTCGATTACGAAATTCATAATTGTCAGACGTGAGTACCTACAGTATCAAGAAAAAAATGCGGAGAAGAATATTACCACGCCTCTGATAATTCGCGACTGAAATTCCCTAATTATTTATCAATACATAATTCTTTGAAAAACTGAGTCTCATAACTTTTATCTTCGATTGGTGAATGTTTACAATTTTAGGAGGAATAACATTGCACTAAATCAACCACATTACCGGGCACATAGTGAACCAAACTTTATATTTCATTTTTTGGTTTTGCATAATAATTTACTAAAAATTTGATAAAAGTATTGAAAATTACCAAGTAATACATTTGGTTAACTAATTTAATTATTTGAAATTAAATATCTGTATTTTCACTTGAAATCATATTAATTGAGAAGTTGCATCAGGAAATGCAACATTTCTAGACTGTTTCGAGCTTAGGCAAATTATAAAATAATAAAATAAAATACAATAAATTGGGTCAGTAGTTTATCGGTTAAGTTCTCTCGTATATTAATGATTTCTTGAGATACGAACAGGCTAAAAGTAGATTGTCAGACAGTTCGTTGCTTTCAATCGCATTTTAATTATCAATGAATCACTGATGATTGTATATTATTACATTTCAATTCAATTCCAATTGAGGTCATTGGGCACTTGAATTTTTACAACCCTTATTTCTTAAGTGGATCTTACATTCATCATTATTAATGCCACAGCCCAAATTTAAACGTTCCAATTTTTTTAATTCTTTTCAAATTTCTTTAATTGAATATTTTTGAAATAATCCAATATTGTTGCATGCCCAATAAGAGGGCTACCTTGTACAATGCTGATAATTCTTAAATAGAACATTTCTAGAACATTTTGGGACCGTCGTCTTATTTCATAAGTAATAATACTCATTATCCTAAGTTAATTATTATCTATTCTTTGAAGCAATTTTTATTTATCGACAATAAAAAATTATCAGAATGCTTTTAATTAATTCAAATAAAGCTCACATATCTTGTTGTTATTGATTCAAAAATGACAAATCTAAAAAGTTCCATAAATCTATGGAATTGAACCTCTCGAGATTAAAAGGAGATACGCGTGGATTCAGTCTGAGAAGTATTGTCCTGAAAGTTAAATTTAAAAAATTGTTCCAAATTTATTTCAAGGACTAATAATTGTAGAGAATTTCAAGGCAAATCTTTTCTTCCTTTCGCAAAAATTTGTAGGTTTCGCAGTTTTTCAAGTAATTGGTAGGACGTAAATTTTTCGAAAACAAAAAATTTCAATCCTTTTTCATTTCAACTCGCGCTTACTTAGCTAATTTTCAGAATTTTTTGATTTTGTTAGTACGAAATTGCGTGGTTGAATCTTTTGAAACTATTTAAGAAAGAAAAACGTAAATATTTTAATAAACAAAAAAGTTGCTAATTTTTTTTTAAACTTTGCAAAAATCATGAATTTCAACTTCCGAGCGTATCGCCCGCAAATGCGTTCTCAATTTTATAATTTGTGTAAAAACTTCTTTTTCGTAACGTTTTTCTTTTCAAAGAGGATTTTTATATAGGGTCTTTTATGCTCTGAAAGATTTTGCCTTTCTTGCACACCATAATATTGATAAATATTGATAAAAATAATCTGTAAATTGTTCACTCAAATAAATACAGCTTAGCTGAGATCTCCGGTGAGTGAGTCAGAGTCAATGCTTCGCGGCTCCCGCAATTTCGACGAATCGTCATTCATCAGTCCCCGTTTTTCGCGAGCAATCAATCACCGCGTCTTTTACCCCGTTTTTGCGAGTGGCTAATAGCTGATTCGCATGCCCCTCTTTTTACGCGGCAGCCAATCCGCGGCGTTACTATCCCGCTTCGAAATCCGCGCTCAGGCCAAGCGTATAAATATGACCCACTTTCGCGCAACTTGGCATTAATTCCCCGGCCGTCGACTGTAACGCGTCTCGGATTCAAAAAATTTGAAGATCACAATCTCGACTCCTGATTGTCTGGGCGTATCAACCATTGACTTGCCACGCCTCGATCATTCGTAGTAATACTCTTTTTGAGTCTATCGATCAAACATGTTTTTTGTAATACTTATTTGAATATGACGAATTAATTATAATCCATTTACTTTGTGCGTGGTTGCCGAAATGGCGATAAGTGAGTTGATCCTCAACGTGCCCCCTAAAAAGTGGGCTCACCAAGGACCAACTTTGATCCAGGTGACACACGAGTCGTATCCTCAACGTGCCCCTTGAACAGTGGGCTCACCGAGGACCGATTTTCATTTTGGTGTTACCGGAGTCAGATCTTCAACGTGCCCCTTAAAGAGTGGGCTCACGAAGTGCTTTCGCTTTCTTTGTTTGTGCCCGCTTTTGTTTCAACACATTCCCTGGTGCCTCATAAATTATACTCTTCCAACAACAATATGATTTATTTAATTTCTGTAAATAAATTAAGGGATCGCTATAAGCGCTTCATTTATCGAGCGAATCTTCAGCAACGGAAAACTTCCAGTAAGAAAGTTGCTGACTATGGTTCAAATAAGTTTTCTGGAAAGTTTGAGCTCAATCGGATTAATGCTTAAAAAATTATGAATGATTTAAATTTCAAGCGGCAATCTTGACGCTGCCCTATGCACGTGCCTCCTCGGCTATGGACGTGTTGCAGCAGACGATATGAAGGTCTAGTTGGAAACCAAAACAAATAATAGCAACCGTTTGTAGTTCTCTTCTAAAATATGCTATAAATAAAGCAAAGAACCAGTGAATGGATTATTTTTCAGAATAGCTACAAAAGTATTGTTTTTGAGATGAGTTTACTTTGATTAATACACTAAAAATTTAAGAAAGAATCTCAAAATAAATCGAGGTAGAAAAAGAAATAGACATGTGGAGTTATGGATTGAAAATAGGAAAAAATGTTGCAGAAATCAGGTACGATTGGATACTGTTAATAAAAATTTTAAATAAACTTTTATCATAAATGTTATATTTTAGGACTATTTTTTATTCTTGATTTCTTAAATCATTCTTCTATTGAATTATTTATAAATAGCCTAAAGCAATTTTTTTTTAATGGAGAAGTTGATAGCATTATTTGTTATTATTTGAGGGGAAAAAATACATTCCAAAGTCTAAAACTAAAAAAATAGCGTTAAAGATATTATTATCCCAGAAAGATCTTTCAAACCTGTTGAATCCTGCTATGAAGAGAAATGTTACTAAAGTGTCAAGTCTTCAACAAGAAAAAGTACATAATAACTTTTGGGATCTCGGAAAGTATAATGAATAAAATTTGCTTCTCAATGAAATGTTAAAATTCAAGGATCCTATCGAAACGAATGCAGGTGAAAAAGTAGGGTGGTTAATTCATTGGATTTCTTATTTTCTATTGGCGAAAAAAATGTTTCAGTTTGTAAGAAATTTTGTAGTGCTTTTCTGTGTTTGGGCAAAAGAAGAGTTAAAAATGTTCGAAAAAAAGATTTTGAATAAGCAGCCTTTAAAAAATTTGGCAAGTGAACGACGCGAAAGTCGTGTTAAATTAACGGAAGATTTTCAAAGAATAATTAAAGACCATCGTGAATCAATCCCACATCGCAGTTCACATTACGAACGAAATTCCAGTAATCTAGAATATTTTGAAAATCCATCATTAAATCTTATAGAACTTTACAAATTTTTCGGAGAATATTATTTAGAAAAAAACAGAGGCTAAATTCACGTTAAGTATATTGTAATTGTTTATTGTAATTATTCTAACCGACATGTTGGCTTCACTTTTAAATTACCCAGAACTGACGGGTGTAAAACAAATAAAAATGACACAGTGTATTAATTTTTGCTTTTATTTGCAATTTATTTTCAAAGTGAAAT
The DNA here is from genome assembly GCA_032362435.1 of Melikaiella ostensackeni. NCBI lineage: Eukaryota > Metazoa > Arthropoda > Insecta > Hymenoptera > Cynipidae > Melikaiella > Melikaiella ostensackeni. The sequence goes on along the minus strand of JAUMHM010000071.1, from coordinate 32,108,693 downwards.
AAAATATGTGTTTTCGGTCGAGGACTTCATATTGCCAGTGCGATAGGAATTTTGGCACATGAAAAGATTAGAATAAAAGATTAGATTAGATTAGTTCTCTTCATTCACAATGGTCAAGAAATATGAAGATTTTCTGCAAGATTTTGAAAAAAAGTTTCGAAAGCGAAAAGCGAAAGCCAAAAAACTTCCACATCAGTAAGGCATTCGTTTGAAATTTGTTCCTCATGGAGAAGTGGATGTTTATGAGAATGATGAATTGCAAAATCCAACCTCCTTTTTCTTTGAGCCTACACTTGAACTAGAAAAACTTTCGAAAAGTCCTTCACCTCGAATTGGATTAAAAGCGGCCAAAGTAAAGGATGTAAAAAATC
>JAUMHM010000071.1:32091659-32105219 GCA_032362435.1 Melikaiella ostensackeni | reverse complement strand
TAATAACTAGCGACTGATCAGCCATTAACTAGTGGCTGACCAGCAAATAACTAGCAGCTGATCAGCTATTAGCTAACGGGTGACCAGTTAATAACTAGCATCTGATCAGCCATTATCTAGTCGCTGACCAGCCAATAACTAGCGACTGACCAACCAATAACTAGCGGCTGATCAACCATTATCTAGTGGCCGACCAGCCAATAACTATCAGCTGACCAACCAGTAGCTAGCTGCTGATCAGCCATTACCTAGTGGCTGACCAGCCAATAACTAGCGGCTGATCAGTCATTAGCTAGCGGCTGATCAACCATTATCTAGTGGCTGACCAGCAAATAACTAGCGCCTGACCAACCAATAATAACTAGCGACTGATCAGCCATTAACTAGTGGCTGACCAGCAAATAACTAGCAGCTGATCAGCTATTAGCTAACAGCTGACCAGTTAATAACCAGCAGCTGATCAGCCATTATATAGTCGCTGGCCAGCCAATAACTAGCGTCTTACCAGCCAATAGCTAGCTGCTGATCAGCCATTACCTAGTGGCTGACCAGCCATCATCTAGTGGCTGACCAGCGAATAACTAGCAGCTGACCAACCAATAACTAGCGGCTGACCAGCCAATAACTAGCCCATCAAACTACTTAGCAGCGGTTTTCTCTAAGCATGTAAGCTAGAAACAAATAGCTCGGCTAGAAACAAAGATTACAATGTAAAAAATATTAAAATTTATTATTTACGAAAGTAACAATATTATGAAGATCACAATTGTTTCAAATACGCAGTTTGCTTAAAATTCTTGGCTGAAAAGTCTAGTGTTATATTTTTGGTTGAGTATTCATTTATCTTATCAAAAATTTTATTATTTGGTTAAAAATTTACTTTTTTGTTGAAAATTCATATTTTTAGGTAAGAAATTCAACAATTTGGTGGACATTTTTTTCCTTTCTTGACTAAAAAACTCTTTTTGGTTGAAAACTCGTCTTTTTGGTTTGTAAGGTCATTTCTTTTAGTAGAAATTTCTTTTTTTTTTTTGTTAAAAATTCAACGGTTTGGTTGAAAGTTAATGTGTTTTTGGTTGAAAATTAATCTGTTTTTTGTTGAAGATTTAACTATTTTGTCGAAAATTCGTCTTTCTGGTCTGGAAATTTATCTCTTGTGGTAGAAATTTCATCCTTTTTGGTTAAGAATGCAATTCTTCGGTTAAAAATTAATCTGTTCTCGTTAAAGATTTAATTATTATTTTGCAAAAACGTCTATTTTGGTTTAATTATACTATTTCTCATTTAAAATTGAAATCTTTTCTGGCTGAAATATCAACTATTACATTTTTCATTGAGAATTCGTCTATTTTGATTGAAAATTCAACTACTCGATTGAAAATTCATCTACTTGATTTAAAATTCCACTGTTATGTTGAAAATTAAAATCTTTTTTGTTTGAAATCTGAACTATTTGGTTTAAAATTACTTGTTCGTTGAAAATTCATATTTTCGTATTCAAAGTTCAACTGTTTTGTAAAAAAATTCGTCTTTGTGGCTTGAAAATGCAACTGCTTGATTGAAAATTAATCGGTTTTGCTTGAGGATTCAACTATTTTGTTGAAAATTCAACGAGCTGGTTGAAAGTTGAACAACTTTATTAAAAATTAACTTTTTTGGTTGAAGATTTATCTCTTTGGTTGAAAATTTAACTTTTTTGTTGAAAAATTTTTTTTTTTTTGGTTAAAAACTATTTTTTTTAACTGAAAATTTTGATTATTCCATTTAGGTTGAAAATTCATCGTTTTCAGTTGAAACTTCAACTATTTGGTTGAAAATTCATGTATTCTGTTGAAAGTTCTTCTTTTTCGGTAGGAATTAATCTTCTTGATTGAAAATTCAATTATTTGATTAAAAGTCCATCTATTTCATTGAAAATGCATTTTTTTTACTTGAAATATCAGGTCCGAAATTTAAAACATTTTCGTCCTTTTTTGAACAAAATAAGCAGATACATCGTTGAGGAAATATTTGAAATTGGTAAATAAGGGGGAAATTGGATCAAAATTTTCGATTTTAGGTGTTTTAGGGGATTTTCCAAATTTAAGGGGCAAAAAATGGGAAAAGGGGATTAGGTAAAAAAGGGGACGGACTGTGATCCCTGTAATTTGCTTAATTTGCTTATTCATCGACTAATTCTTTATCTAAAAATGAATACTTTTTATTTAAACCATTTTTGCACACCACATACATTTAAAAAATTGGTCTGAGTAAAATTTATCAACTTAATGTTTTAAATTAAATTTTTCACCTTTAGAATTGAAAAGAATTTTTAAAAAAAATTTAATTTCTCAGATGTAGTTTTGCTTTGGCTTCCTCATACAGGGAAAAATAAAGTTTACAAACATAAAGTGTGTTTACAAATCATATCTGAAATGGGCAAGAGGTAAATATTAGTTTGGTAATGTTTAGCGAATCAAGAAAATGAAGAAAAAAACCGGCTGCTTTAATCCTCAGATATCTAGAGATAAGAAATTCGTTTCCTTCTTTCAAAAAGTTGTTAACAGATGAAACTTATTTCTAAAATAAAAGCAATGTCATTCAATAAGAAGAGGTTAATTAATAGTGATAAAATAATGAAATTGAAAATGGAGAAATTGAAAATGAAGAAATTGAAAATAATTTATCTAGAAATTAATTAAATTAAATGACGATGAAGCTAGTAAAAAAATTAAATAATTTTGGATTGCTTCGCATTCTCGTGAAGCTTTTTGTGGTAATTTCTGTCTCGTAATTTTGTTTTTTATTTCTCTTTTATTAATCGAGAAGTTATATGCCCCATCAGGAGAAACTGGTTGGCGACCTGTTCACCAAGGAGAAAAAAAAGAGAAGCATGAGTTACATAATGAAGGAATAGATAAAGATTAAGAGATTCTCGACGGAGACTTTCTTTGTTTACACATTATAAATTTCTTAGCAATTGTTGTCATTGGCGCTGTACTTTGATTATAATTAAGCACTTCACAACTACTTAAGGGAAATATTATCGAATCGAAAAGGACTTTTCTTGATTCGTGGATTCTAGTTAATATGACTTTATTTTCGTATACCTATATATACATTTTTTGGTTCAATTTTTTTAGAATAAAATGCTAAAAATAATAATTTTATACATCTAGCAAGGATTTTTTTATCTCATAAATTCCTTACTGAGAGTCCATTGGATGACTATTAATTTTTCAAAGTATTTTGTTTTATGGACTGATATTTCTTGAATTTTCAACAGTTCAAAATTGAAGAAAATTTAAAATTGAATTTTCAGCAGTTGAATTTTGAATGGTTAAAGATTCAACTGTTCAAGATACAACTGCAGGAAATTCAACTGTTGAAAATTCAAAATTTAATTTTCTGCAATTTTCAACAGTTGAATTTTCAACTGTGTGAAATTCAATTCACAATTTTTGTCAATTTTCAACTGTTGAAAATTCAAAAATAAAGCAAGTTTTGAAAGAAAATTAAATTTTTAATTCTTAAAAATTCAACTGTCAAAAAATCGATTTTCAACGGATGAAAATTCTATTTTCTTTCAAATTTGCTTTTTTCTTGCATTGCCAACTATTGTAAATCAAAGAAAATTGAAAATTAAACTTTTAACAGTTGAATCATCGCTTTTCTTTAATTTTCAACTGTTGGCAATTTCAGAAAATTGAAGATTGCAGAAAATTGGAATTTCAACAGATGAACTGCAACAGTTAAATTTTCAACAGTTGTATCTTCAACAAATGAAAATTCACTACTTGAAAACAATTTCCTTCAATTTTCAACCGTTGAAAATTCAAGAAAGAAACAAAGATTCCACTGTTGAAAATTCAACTATAGAAAATTCACAATAAAAGCGAATTTTGAAAGAAAATTGAATTTTCAACTGTTAAAAATTCAAATTCCGACAATTTAATTTTCAATCATCTTCAATTTTCAACACTTTGGAATTTGAAAAAAACGAATTTTGAAAGAAAACTGAATTTTCAACAGTTAAATTTTCGTTTGTTAAAGATTGAACTGTTCAAGATATATCTATTGAATTTTCGACAGTTGAAAATTCGATTTTCTCCAATTTGCAGCAGTTGAAAATTCAACTTTAGAAAATTCATGATAAAGGAGAATTTTGAAAGGAAATGAGTTTTCAACAGTTCCATTTTTGACTGTAGAAGATTCCACTGTTTAAGATAAAACTGTCGAATTTTCGAAAGTTCAACTTTCAACTGTTCAGAATTCGATTTTCTTCAATTTTCAACGGCTGAAAATTACACTTCTGAAAACTCAATTTTCTCTCAAAATTCCCTTCTTTCTTGAATTCTTAACTTTTGAAAATTCGAGAAAAAAGCGAATTTTTCATTAAATACAAAACTGACAACAAAATTGAATTTTCAGCTGTTGAAGATTCAACTGTTCAAAATACAACTCTCGAATTTCCAAAAGCTGAAATTTCAACTGTTGCAAATTTGATTTTCTTTAATTTTCAACTGTTTAAAATTCAAAAAGAAAGCTAATTTTTTATTAAATACAAAACTGATAACAAAATTGAATTTCCAGCTTTTGAAGATTCAACTGTTCAAGACACAACTCTTGAGTTTCCAAAAGTTGATCTTTCAACTGTTGAGAATTCGATTTTCTTCAGTTTTCAACAGTTGAGAATTCGATTTTTTTCAATGTTCAACAGTTGAAAATTCGACTGTAGAAAACTCATGACAAAAGCAAATTTTGAAAGTAAATTGAATTTTCAACTGTTAAAAATTCAAATGTCGAAAATTCAGTTTTCAATTTTCTTCAATTTTCGAAAGTTTAGAAATCAAGAAAAAAGCTCATTTCGAAGAAAATGCAATTTTCAACTGTTGAAGATTAAACTGTTCAAGATACAACTGTTGAATTTTTGAAAGATGAACTATCAACTGTTGAGAATTCGATTTCTTCAATTGTTAACAGTTGAAAACTTAAGTATAGAAAATTCATGATAAAAGCGAATTTTGAAAGAAAATTAAATCTTCAACTGTTGAGAATTCAATTTTCAATTTTCTTTAATTTTCAAAAGCTTAGAATTCAAGAAAATAGCGAATTTTGGAAGAAAATTGAATTCTCAACTGTTCAAGATACAACTATTGAATTTTCGAAAGTTGAACTTTCAACTGTTGAGAATTAAATTTTCTTCAACTTTCAACAGTTGAAATCTCAAGTATATAAAATTCATGATAAAAGCGAATTTTTAAAGAAAATTGAGTTTTCAACAGTTCAATTTTCAACTGTAGAAGATTCAACTGTTCAAGATACGACTGTTGAATTTTCGAAAGTTGAACATTCAACTGTTGTGAATTCGATTTTCTTCAATTCTCAACGGTTGAAAATTAGACTGTTGGAAACTCAATTTTCTCTCAAAATTCGCTTTTTTCTCGAATTCTCATCTGTTGAAAATTCAAGAAAGTGAATTTTTTATTTTAAAAAAAACTGACATCAAAATTGAAGATTCAGCTGTTCAAGATACAATTGTTGAATAGTCGAAAGTTGGACTTTCAACTATCGAGAATTCGATTTTCTTGAATGTTCAAAAGTTGAAAATTTAACTGAAGAAAATTCATGATAAAAGCGAATTTCGAAAGAAAATTGAATTTTCAACTATCGAAAATTCAAATGTCGAAGATTCAATTTTCAATTTTCTTCAATTTTCGAAAGTTTAGAATTCAAGAAAACAGCGAATTTTGACAGAAAATTGAATTTTTAACTGTTGAAGATTTAACTGTTCAAGAAACAACTGTTGAATTTTCGAAAGATGAACTTTCAACTGTTGAGAATCTTGACTTCTTCAATTTTCAACAGTTGAAAACTCAAGTACAGAAAATTCATGACGAAAGCGAATTTTGAAAGAAAATTTAATTTTCAACTGTTCAAGATACATTTGTTGAATTTTCGAAAGTTGAACTTTCAACTGTTGAGAATTCGATTTTCTTCAATTTTCAACAGTTCAAAACTCAAGTGTAGAAAATTCATGATAAAAACGAACTTTGAAAGAAAATTGAATTTTCAACTGTTGAAGATACAACTGTTGAATTTCCAAAAGTTGAACTTTCAACTGTTGAGAATTCGATTCTTTACGGAAATTCTTTAGAATTTTTATTTTCTTTAATTTATTTTTATTTTCTTCAGAAATCTTCAGAATTTTTTACGGAAATTCCCAGTTCTACCTAAGAATTGTAATTCTTTTAGAAAATTCTCTATCCGAAAGCCAAAACTATAATTCTTTACGGAAACTCCCTGTCCTGAAGTAAAAATTATAATTTTTAACGAAATTTGCTTTTCTGGTGAGAACCTAAGTAAAAATTTATCATTCTTTACGGAAATTCCCAGTTCTATTTGAAAATTATAATTCTTTCAGAAAATTACCTGTCCCAAAGTCAGAATCCTAGTTCTTTGCGGAAATGATCTGTCCTAAAGTCGAAATTACGTATAATTCAAATTTCCTGTCCCAAATTTCCTGTACCAAAGTAAAAATTCTAATTCTCTGCGGAAATTCCTTGTTCCAGAGACAAAATTATAATTCTGTACGGAAACTCCTTATGCTAAAGTAAAAATTATAATTTTTAACGAAATTTCCTTTCATGAAGTGAACCTTCGACAAAAATTATCATTCTTCACGGAAATTTCCAGTTCCACCTGAGAATTCTAATTCTTTTAGAAAATTCCCTCTCCCACAGCCAAAATCCTAGTTCTTTGTGGAAACTGACTGTCCCAAAGTGGAAGTCAGATATAATTCTTTACGAAATTCCCTGTCCCAAAGTCACAATTCTAATCCTTTGCGGAAATTCCTTGTTTCAGAGCCAAAATTATAATTCTTTACGGAAACTCCCTATGCTAAAGTAAAAATTATAATTTTTAACGAAATCCCCTTTCCTGAAGTGAACCTGAACTGTAAAAGTGAACCTGTCACAAAGTCGAAATTACATATAATTCTTTAGGAAATTCCCAGTCTCAAAGTCACAATTCTAATCCTTTGCGGAAATTCCTTGTTTCAGAGCCAAAATTATAATTCTTTACAACTTCCTGTCCTAAAGTGATAAATACAATTTTTAATGAAATTTCCCTTTCTGAGGTGAACTTGAAATAAAAATTATAATTCTTTAAAAAAATTCCAGGTTCTATCTGAGAATTGCAATTCTTTTAGAAAATTCCCTCTCCCTAAGTCAAAATCCTAATTCATTGCGGAAATTGCCTGTTCCAAGGCCAAAATTATAATTCTTTACGGAAACTCCCTATCCTAAAGTAAAAATTATAATTTTTAACGAAATTTCCTTTTCGAAAGTAAACCTAAAAAAATCATTATCATTCTTCACGTAAATTTCCTGTTCTATCTAAGAATTGTAATTCTTCTAGAAAATTCCCTGTCCCAAAGTCGAAATTACACATAATTCTTTGCCGAAATTTCTTGTTCCAAAGCCAAAATTATAATTTTTTATGAAACTTCCCACTTCTATCTGAGAATTATAATTGTTTTAGAAAATTCCTCATACCAAGTCACAATTAAATTAATTTACAAAATTCCTTGTTCCAAATCAGAATTATATTTATTCATAAAATCTTCTACTACAATTCAGAAATATAGTAACTCCATTTTTCCAAATTCCGTGTTGCAAGTGAAATTATAATTCTTTACAGAAATTCCCAGTTCTGAATCAGAATTATTATTTTTTTAGAGAATTACCTGTCCCAAAGTCAAAATTTCAGTTTTTAACGGAAATTTCCTATCGCAATGTCAAAATTATAATTCTTTACGAAATTCTCTATTACAAAGTCAAAATAATAATTCTTTACAGGAATCCCTTATCCCAATTGTCAAAATTATATTCCTTTGCTAAAATTCCTTGGCCCAACGACAAAAATACATGAAACCACTTTTAATTTCCATATTATAGTAAATTTGAGAGAAAAATCCCAGTAACTAAAATAAATTCTTGGTCATTTCCTTGATTTTTCCAGGAAAACAACATTCCCGCTCATTTTCCGGGTTTCTGAATTTTCTGGTCAGGTAGACACTCCTATTACTTACTGCAAGTAAAATATTTACTTGCCAGACTGAATATTGTTTAAAGTTGGTAATTCAAAATCTCTTTTATTTGAAAACTAAAATTGTATTAGACGAAAATTGGCCAGAAATGAAATGATTGAAATAGTAAATATATATAAATTCTCCAAATGAATGAGAAGAATCCAAACTTGAAATGATTGAGACTTGAAAACCTTGAAATTAAAAAAATAAACTCGAAATTCAATGATAAAAATAAAAATGAAAATGGAAACTAAATTTATTAATCAAATTTGAAGTATAAAGACACAGTGAAGTGGAAAAATAGGTCTATTAAGAAAATGACTTCCACGAAACAACATCTGGGTTCTCACAGCAAGAATTTCACGTTGAATGGGAAGGAAAGGGTTAACGAGGGAATTAGGGTTTCTTTTTATCTGGAGCTTAAATGCCCGCATGAGATATTATTTACTACGAATAGGATGATTAAGGCGATAATTTGATGATATGGTTGTAAACAATCTTTCTTCATTTATATTTTCTCATTCTTGCATTGAAAAAATAATAATAACAAAAGAAATTTAAAAAGTCTTTTAAAAATTCGATATTATAACTATTTCCTCCTGATTTGTTTATTTGTTTTGAACTATTAATTCGAAAATTATTTTCTGTTTCAACTTTTCGGAGGTTGTTTAACGATTATTTTCGTAAATAAAAAATTTTATAAACTTTTCTAAAAAATTATTTTAGATCATTTCGATAACTATATTTTTCATGCTTATGATTAGATAAAATATTTCAATGGGACTTTTTTTATGTATAAATTATTACCTATTAAACGGTGAGCCTCAACATTCAACAGTTCAATTTTAAACAGTTAAACTTTCAACAGTTTATCTTCAACAGTTGAATTTTCAACATTTGAAAATTCAACAGCTAAAAATTCTATTTTCTTTCGAAATTCGCTATTTTCTCAAATTGTCAACAGTTGAAAATTCAAACGTGAGAAATTCAATTTTCAATTCTCTTCAATTTTCAACAGTTTAGAATTCAAGAAAAAAGCGAATTTTTAAAGAAAATTGAAATTTCAACCGTTAAATTTTCAATTGTTGAAGATTCAACTGTTCAAGATACAACTGTTGAGTTTTTAAAAGTTGAACTTTCAATTGTTGAAAACTCGATTTTCTTCAATTTCGAACATTTGAAAATTCAACTGTAGAAAATATATGGTAAAAGCGAATTTTGAAGGAAAATTGAATTTTCAGCTGTTAAAAATTCAAATGTCGAAAACTCATTTTTTAATTTTCTTCAATTTTCAACAGTTAAGAATTTTAAAAAATGCCAATCTTAAAAGAACATTAAATTTTTAACAGTTGAATTTTCACTTGCTGCCAATTCAACTGTTCAAGAACTGTTTTCGAAAGGTGAACTTTCAACCGGTGTAAAATTCGATTTTTTCCATTTTCAACAGTTGAACATTCAACTGTGGAAAATACATGATAAAAGCAAATTTTGAAAGAAAATTGAAATTTCAAGTGTTGAAGATTCAACTGTTCAAGATATAACTGTTGGATTTTCTAAAGTTGAACTTTCAACGGTTGAAAACTCGATTTTCTTTCATTTTTAACAGTTGAAATTTCAACTGCAGAAAATTCATGATGAAAGCGAATTTTGAAAAAAATTGAATTTTCAGTTGTTAAAAATTCAAATGTCAAGAATTCAATTTTCAATTTTCTTCGATTTTCAACAGTTTATAATTCAAGAAAAAAGCAAGCTTTGAAAGAAAATTAAATTTTTAACAGATGAGTTTTCGAATGTTGAAGTTTCAACTATTCAAGGCACATCTGTTGAGTTTTCGAAAGTTGAACTTTAAACTGTTGAAAATTCGACTTTCTTCAATTTTCAACAGTTGAAAATTCAACTGTAGAAAATTTATGATGAAAGCAAATTTTGAAAAAAATGAATTTTCAGTTGTTAAAAATTAAAATGTCGAAAATTCAATGTCTAACTTTCTTTAATTTATTTTCAACAGTTGAAAATTCAACTGCAGGAAATTCATGATGAAAGCGAATTTTAAAAGAAAAATGAATTTTCAACAGTTACAATTTCAAATTTCAAAAATTCAATTTTCAATTTTCGTCAATTTTCAACAGTTTAGAATTCAAGAAAAAATCGAATTCTGAAAGAAAATGGAATTTTCAACAGTTGAATTTTCAAATGTTGAAGATTCAACTGTTCAAGACACATCTGTTGAGTTTTCGAAAGGTGAAATTTCAACCGGTGTAAAATTCGATTTTTTCAATTTTCAACAGTTGAACATTCAACTGTGGAAAATACATGATGAAAGCAAATTTTGAAAGAAAATTGAAATTTCAAGTGTTGAAGATTCAACTGTTCAAGATATAACTGTTGGATTTTCGAAAGTTGAACTTTCAACGGTTGAAAACTCGATTTTCTTTCATTTTTAACAGTTGAAATTTCAACTGCAGAAAATTCATGATGAAAGCGAATTTTGAAAAAAATTGCACTTTCAGTTGTTAAAAATTCAAATGTCAAAAATTCAATTTTCAATTTTCTTCGATTTTCAACAGTTTAGAATTCAAGAAAAAAGCGAGCTTTGAAAGAAAATTAAATTTTTAACAGTTGAGTTTTCGAATGTTGAAGTTTCAACTATTCAAGGCACATCTGTTGAGTTTTCGAAAGTTGAACTTTCAACTGTTGAAAATTCGACTTTCTTCAATTTTCAACAGTTGAAAATTCAACTGTAGAAAATTCATGATGAAAGCAAATTTTGAAAAAAAATAAATTTTCAGTTGTTAAAAATTGAAATGTCGAAAATTCAATGTTTATCTTTCTTTAATTTTCAACAGTTGAAAATTCAACTGCGGAAAATTCATGATGAAAGTGAATTTTAAAAGAAAAATGAATTTTCAACAGTTACAATTTCAAATGTCAAAAATTCAATTTTCAATTTTCGTCAATTTTCAACAGTTTAGAATTCAAGAAAAAATCGAATTCTGAAAAAAATGGAATTTTCAACAGTTGAATTTTCAAATGTTGAAGATTCAACTGTTCAAGACACATCTGTTGAATTTTCGAAAGTTGAACTTTCAACTGTTGAAAATTCGACTTCCTTTAATTTTCAACAGTTGTAAGTTTAAATCGAAATTAATTTTTATAAGACACGTATTTTCGAAAAAACTATTAAAAATTCAGTATTTCCATAGAATTTTTCAGAAAAATACGAAAAGAGGATTGAAGACTGTTTTGTGTAACTTTTGGGAAATAAAATTCAAAAAGCTTACTAAATTTCTCATAATCTGAAATTTAATTTACATTTTGGATAAAAACGTTTTTTGGGAGTCACGAGCAACTTCAGTTAAATTTTATTACATTTGGAGCTTCAGTACAGAAAATTATAAATGGTAACCAATTTGCCAACAGAGCGAAAATTCGAATTAGATGACTTTTTAAAAATGTCCTGAAAGCTATCATAATTAGTTCGTACCCCGGCTACAACACCAAGGAAAGGTAAAAAAAGTAATCTTTTTCGATTAAAAATTCATCTCTCTCGGCTGAAAATTACTTTTTTCTGTAAATTCAACTTTTAAGGTTGAAAATTCAACATTTTTCTAAAAAATTCGTCATCTTGGCTTGAAAATGCAACTGTTTTTGGTTGAAGTTTTAATGTTTTTGCTTGAAAGTTCAATTATTTGGTTGTAAACGCAACTCTTTGGTTGAGAATAATTTTGCTGTTAATAATTCAAAAATTTTGTTGAAAATTCACCTTCCTTGGTTGAAAATGATCTTTTTTGTTAAAAATTCATCAAACTTCATTAAATTCAACTTACAGGGTTGGAAATGATTTTTTTCTAAAAATTCAACTAATTGGTTGAAAATTCATCTTTTTTGTTTCGTTTATCAACTATAAGATCTACTGATTGCACATTTAAAGTAAAATGATTCAGAAATATTTTTTAACGATATTAAACTCGAAAATTTATCTTTTTTGTTTAAAATTCAACTATTTTGTTGACAGTTGAACTGCTTCGTTAAAAATTTATTTTTTTGGTTGAAGATTCACCTCTTTGGTTGAAAATTGAACTATTTTGTTGATAATTCGCTTTTTTGATTAAAAATTATTTTTGTTAACAAGAAATTTAATTAATGTATTTTTGGTTGAAAAATGACCTTGTTTAGTTGAGAATTTAACTATCTGGTTGATAATTCATGTATTTTGTTGAAAATTCATCTATTTTTGGTTGATTTTTTTTCAACCGAAAATTTAATTAATCCATTTTTGGTTGAAAGTTGATCTTGTGTAGTGGAAAATTGAACAATTCGGCTGGAAATTCTTATTTTTTTTGTTCGAACATTCATCTCTTTGGTTGAAAATTTAAATATTTGGTAGAAAATTCGCCTTTTTGGCTTGAAAATTCAACAATTCGTTTGAAATTTTTTTCTCTCTTGACTGAGAAATCTTTTTTGGTTGAAAATTGAACTACTTGCTTGAAAGTCAAACTACTTTGTTAAAGATTCATCTATTTGGTTAATGATTCATAATTTTAGTTGAAAGTTCCTTTCTTTGGTTGAAGATTAATTTTGTTAACTGAAATACTAACTATTCCATTTTTTTTAAATTGATCTTTTTCAGTCGAAGAATAACTATTTGGTTGAAAATTCGTTTTTTATATTTGGAGATTAATCCTCTTGGTTGAAATTTCAACTATTTGGTTGAAAATTCATCTATTTTGTTGAAAATGCAACATATTACTTGAACATTTAGTAATTCAAAGCGTTTTAAATTACATTTAATTCATAAATTAACTTTAATTAAAAGAAATTATTACTCTATTTTCGTGAAAAATCACCTTATTTCCCCTGTTTTTACAGCTGAAAGAATGTTTTTTTTATTCTTCTTTTTTCAGGCTTTCGAATTGAATCAGTTCAATTTTTGATCTCAAAAATCTGTAAACTGTTTAATTTTGATCAGATACAGAATCATCTTGTAGAATCAATTATAATTTAATTAGTTATACTCGAAATATAGTTCAATCTGAAAAATCATTAATTGATTTATATTTACAGTTGATTAACTTAAGACGTTATTCATCAAAAATGTTGAATTTCAAAAGTTTTTGATTTTTAATTGCTCCAGTCCTCAAAACTATATTTCAAATCTCTTTAAACTTGATATGAGAATTTTGATATTTCAAGTGATTGGATAAATTTTTCTTCTAAAAATTTGTAAAATTTCCGGTCAAAAAATAAATTCTGTCATTTCCGGTTTCTCCAGGTTTCAGAAATTTCCTAGTCATTTCCTAGTTTTCCCGGTTTCCCGGTCCAGCAACCACCCTGCCATTAATATTGTTAATGCAAGAAATGTTTGTTTTCAAATTTATTGTAACGAAGTGTCTCATCATCCCGAAATTCGGGATGAGTAGTCAAATATTTGCCATAAGTTTGGCTAGTCGTCCCCAAATTTAGGAAAGACAAGTCCATCCCCAACTTCA
>JAUMHM010000071.1:32080248-32091081 GCA_032362435.1 Melikaiella ostensackeni | reverse complement strand
AATATCATGATATATTAAATACTATCAAATTCATAATTTCTTACTACACACAATTTGAGAAATTTATTGAACTTAATCACAAACCTAAACTAAGGATATGAATGGTAAGGCCCAATTTTAACAAGTTCGACTGTGTAAGCGACTAATTGTAAAATAATAATAATATTCGAATTTTGGAATTTATCAAATTTAAATTATACTAAGAAAGGAAATAACAAACATTTTTATAAAGTATAACGATATTTTCGGCAAATTTTTTCCTTAAAAATTAATTCAACAGCAAAATCGATTTTTCTCAAAAAAGGCCAGATCGAGTATTTTCATTCTGGTCTCAAATTATTTGCAGAATGCCAAAGCACTGTCATCAAAAACAAAATCCCATCTGCAAAAAACTTTCAGTTAAAATCATTTAAAAGCGCTTCCACTTCAATTTTTATAATATTATATAAAACGAAGTTTCTGACCGTCTCGAAATTCGGAACGAGAAGTCAAATATTTGTCATAAGTTTGGCAAGTCGTCCCGAAATTTCGGAACGACTAGTCCATCCCCATCTTCAGCTGCCCCAATTTTTTGGGACGACTAGACGCAGCCTTATTTTAAAAATTTTTAGTGACAACATTCATAGAGATATCTATAAACTTCAACTACAATTTTCGAAAATTCCCTGACTCTCAGGTTTTCCCTGACATTCCCTGACTTTCTGAAATTCCCTGACCTGTAGCAACCCTGATATTGCTTTCTTTGATGTAAAGCAGGTGTTCCGCTTTACCCCACATGTCTCGCTTAGCCCCGTGTTACTGAATATCTCGATTGTTTTCATTGACTTTTTTGATGACAAGTGTATGTGGTGTTGTGGATTTGTATCCGAGAGGGTATAATACACTTATTACTTACGAATGTGACAAGAGAAGCCAAGTGGTCGAGGCACTGAAAAACTGAGCTGAAACCTCGATGGTTTTGTACCGCCGTATTCAGAAAAACCGGAAAGTTCGTATTTTCGAAGACGCACGTGAGAGGGAATAATCGAGGCAGAAAGAAAGGGAGTGAGGGAGAGTTTAAAAAAAAGATTTAAAAAATTATAAAAAAAAGAGAACTACAGGAAGGGAGGAGTGAAAGAAAGAGGAAGGAACCGGAGACACAACGAAGAGTATCTCGACGACGAGCACAACCGTACCTTCTCGTCGAGCGTTCGCTGCCGCACTGATCCGAAAAACATTCCGGATGGGTCTAAATATCCACTGATTTTCGAAAAAGAGTGGGACTGAGATTAAAATTTGGTAAAAAAGGAAAACGAAGAGTGGGAAGAGGACAAGAAGAAGATAATGGGGAGCTTATCACTTCTCGGCCCCTATACTTCCCCCGCCCCTCCACCTCATCCCTCTCAAAATAATAAAACCGAGTGGGATTTTTGATAATGAAGATAAATATGTCCAAATGTTCTTCTTTTGGAGGTATTATTCCCTTTTTCATTTTCTTTTCTTGTTCTCTTCTTTTCTTTTTTTCATTTTGATTATTCTTTGATGGAAGGAAGTAGATACGGAGCTACTTATGAAGTTTCATCAAATCTCCCTATTAAAATAATAAAACCAAGTGGGGTTGCCCAGGTGCAAAAGTTTTGCATAGCGGAAAAAATAATAATATTTCATACACATAACTTAACACATAAATTCTTTCATTATGCATAACTTTTCCGCCTGGGTGTTGATATTTGTGAAGATAAATATGTCCAAATGTTCTTCTTTCGGAGGGATTATCCTTTCCAACTTATAAAATTCGTAGCTTTTTTTTATTTTGATTATTTTTTAATGAGAGAAAATGGATATGGAGCTATTTATAGAGTTTGATCAAATCTCCCTCTCAAAATAGTAAAACCGAGTGGGATCGCCAAGGCAGAAAAGTTTTGCATAGTGGAAAAAAATATATATAACTTTCTCCACCATGCATAACTTTTCCACCTGGGTATTGATAATGAAGATAAATATGTCCAAATGTTCTTCTTTCGGATGCATTATTCTTTTCAATTTATGAAAACCGTAGTTTTTTTCATTTTAATTATTTATTAATGGAAGGAAATGGATATGGAGCTATTTATCGAGTTTTATAAAACCTCCCTTTGAAAGTTATAAAACCGAGTGGGGTTGTTGATAATGAAGATAAAAATGTCCAAATCTTCCTTTGGAGGCATTATTCTTTCCAGTTTATGAAATCTATAGTTTTTTTCATTTCAATTATTTTTGGATGAGAGAAAATGGATATGGAGCTATTTATGGAGTTTTATCAAATCTCCCTCTCAAAATAATAAAACTGAGTGAGGTTGCTCAGACAGAAAAGTTTTGCATAGTGGCAAAAATTATACATAACTTTTTCCACCATGCATAACTTTTCCACCTGGGTGTTGATAATGAAGATAAATATGTCCAAATGTTCTCCTTTCAGGTGCATTATTCTTTTCAATTTATGAGATCCATAGTTTTTATTCATTCAAATTATTTTTTGATGGAAGAAAATGGATATGGAGCTATTTATGGAGTTTTATCAAATCTTCCTCTAAAAATGATAAAATCGAGTGAGGTTGTTGATAATGCAGATAAAGATGTTCACATGTTTTCTTGAAGGCATTATCCTTTTTAAGTTATGAGATCCGTAGTTTTTTTTTCATTTTGATTATTTTTTAATGGGAGGAAATGGATTTGGAGCCATTTATGGAGTTTTATCAAATCCTTCTCTAAAAATAATAAAACCGAGTAAGGTTGTTGATAATGCAGATAAAGATGTCCAAATGTTTTCCTTTTGGAGGCATTATTTTTTTCAAGTTATGAGATTCGTATTTTTTTTCATTGTAATTATTTTATAATGAAAGGAAATGTATATGGAACTATGGTTCAATATTGATATTAAGAGGTCGTGATCCGTTCCGCATTCAGAACCGCTCATAACCCTTGTTTCCCTTACAATCCCTCTAAGTCCCTCACCAGCTACAACAAAGTCAATCGTACTGTGGCTTTCGCCTCTGCACCAAGTATACATGTGAATCATTTTATGTCTGAACCAAGTATCTGTAATAAAGAAGCCTTCTTCTTCTAAGCATAAGCTAATCAATTTATCCCCATTACCGTTCTCGTTGCACACCAACCCAGCCATTCATATCTCCGAGTAAAATTATTCTTTCACCAGGAACGCAAGTACCTGGAAAATTATTTAACAAGTCCCAGAAGGTATCTCATACATCCCTGTCACCATCAATTGGAGCATAGCACGCTATAATAAATAGCCATTCATCACTATAAACCATAGTAATGTAAGAGATATACATTCATACTCTTTGACATGTTATTTTGCTCTCTCATTCATAATCAGACCGACTCCTTGGCTATCATATGATTTATTATCTACTCCGGTACATATAAAATATCTTGCTTCCTTACGCGCATTGTACCCCGCAATTCCTTTTCCTTAAGATCATTTACATCTCTAGCATTCCAAACACCCAATCTCCATTCATCGCCTGAAAATTTTCCGAGGGCATGCGTTTCGTCAAAAGAAGTGTCAATTCTATCCGAAGCTACATTATTAATTGCATTATTCATTGTTAAAAGTATATTTCCAAATACAACTTGATGCGAGAAATTAATTCCATAAGTATAAAATCATGTCCAAATTAAGCAGCTGAATCGTCATAAGGTGGAGCGTCCATTCATAACGTCAGTCTCACAGAACTTCGGTCATTCAAAGGAAAGTATGAAAACCAAGCCAAAACCAAAGAAGTTATGATCGGTTTTTATTGTACACTAAGGAGGGCATCAGTCTCCTACAGTTGGGCCTCTAAAATGGGAAAAGACCATTCGTTGCTACAGAAATGTGATGAGAAGTCTCCAACGTGAATAAAAACTTAACAAGCTTAGAAACTTCCCTAAATTTTCATTTAAAAAATTCAATTGTAAAAGCTTCTTACAAATTTCCAAAACCTTCCATACATTCGAAAACCTTCCATAAATTTTTAAAAAGCCTCCACAAATTTTCAAAACTTTCCATAAAAAATCATAAATTTCCATTACCTTTTTTTGTTTCGAGAAACTGTTCTCTTTCAAAACTGAAGCCTTTGAGAAATTTATGTTTTACAAAAGATAAAATAATACAAATAAAACACTCATCGTGAATTCTGTTGTTAACCGGAGAAATGCCCACTACACATAAAGAATATTTAAAAACACTGAAAAATATTGAAACTTTATTAATAATTAACACATTTTGAATAACAGAAAGTGTACCGAACCGAAGTTTCTCGCGAGACATATAAACATTTCAAAATCTCAATCGCATCTAAACTTGTCGTCAAATTGTAGCCAGCAATCTTCATTGTAGCTGGCGCTAAAATTCGCCTATAATTATAGCTTACCATCTATAGGGAGAGGCGAAACCTTTTTTACTCCGCCTTCAAACAGACCGCTTTCAGCTTTGACAGTAACAGCTCGCACAATCCCATCATCGCCAGGCTTCACTTCGATTATCCTACCCAATGGACGCAAAGGTGCAACATTATCTTCTCTGAGTACAACTAAGGCAGCTTCCTTTATCAGATCTGATTGACTAGTATGCTATTTACTTCTTACATTCGTCACAGTCATGTACGTGTACAATTGCTCATAGGTAAACAAGGTTTCGCCTATTGTGCGTCGCATATGATGTTTGAGAGACTTTACGGCCGCTTCCCAAAGACCACCAAAATGTCGGGTTCGCGAAGGTATGAAATGCCATTCAACTCCTTTAAGGACTAAAAAACGGCTAGTCTTTTCTTTATGTTCATTTGAGTTGAGGAGGTCGTAAAGTGCTCTCAACTTCCTATTCGCACCGACAAAGTATTTTCAAAAGGACGTGCTGCCATGATTCTCACCTCATGCAGATTGCCCATGACATACAATGGCTCACTGGGTTTAGCGCGAAAACATTTCACGCAAGCATGTATGATTTTCTTCACAACTATTAGATCATCAACTATCCAGTGATTCTGTCTAATCGCATATAAAGTACCTTTAATGCCAGCGTGCATCATCTTTCCGTGAACATCGCGGACTATGAGGTCGGTTACAGGATGCAGTTTTGGTAACAGGATAGGACGTTTTGGATTGTATTCGATGTTCGAGTTTTTATTCGTCCTCCCACCTTTAAGACGTCATCTTCCACGATAGGATTCAGTCTGATGATTCTGGATCGTTTGGGTAATTCCTCCTCCCTTGATGGTCAAACACGATCCTCATGGAATGCTTTATGTTGTAAGATCTCAATAATTCGCTTCATTGTAGCTTGCAGTTCCCTCACTAATAGTGGACCTGAATGGTTTGCATATTTACGTAACGATTGTCGTAAAGGTCGATTGAGCCAAATATGGCCGCTTTGCCACATTTCATTATTTAGGAAATCCGCAGGTAGTTGTCCTCGAGAAACGAAGTCTGCAGGATGTTCTTTTGTATTTACGTATCTCTAATAAGCAGTACTTGTGATATCCTGTATTTGTACCACTTTATTTGACTCAAATATATTCAATGCGCGAGGTGATGAGTTGATCCAACTCAGAACAATAGTAGAGTCAGACCAAAATTTAGTTTGATCAATTTTTGTCTTTGATGTTTCCTTCACTGTTTTGTAGAGCTTCGCTGAAAGGAATGCACCACAAAGTTCCAACTTTAGAAGAGTAGTGGTTTTGACTGGTGCAACACGAGATTTTGTATAGAGCAGAATTGACTGTGTTCTGTCTTTAGTAGACGACTGGTGATATATGGTATGCATGCGCCGTGAGTTTTAAGACTTGCATCAGAAAAACCATGCAGTTGTATTTTACTCGAATTTGGAATTTTAACGGCTCTTGATGAACTCCAGTTATTCAGCAATGTTAGTTGTCTTCGATATTCCTTACACAAATCAGCTATGTTGATAGGCATAGGATCGTCCCATCCAACTTTTAGCTTCCATAACTCCTGCATTTTAATGTTTGCGTACACGATGACCAGTGCGACAAGTCCTAATGAGTCGTATAATTGACCAATTTCTGATATAATCACTCGTTTAGTAATATTGCCCTCATCCGGTTTAACGTGCAAGTCAAAGGTGAAAGTATCTTTAGTATAGCTCCAAAAAATATCCAATGTTTTCGTGGTTTTATCTGGATCTATTTTGAGTCGAATATTATTAGAGCCATCAGGAAGATCCTCTGTCAAGTACGAAGTATTGGAAACCCACTTACACAGACATAGTCCTCTATTGGTAGTGAGTTGAATAAGCTCGTCCCTTAGTTACTTGGCATCCTCCAGAGTATCAGCTCCTGTAAGGAGATCATCTACGTAGAAGTCGTTTTTCAAGACTACCGCAGCCTTAGGAAAAGACGATCTTTCATCCTACGCCAACTGCTTCAGACAAATTAGCTGCCAGAAAAGGAGCTGCCAAAGTTCCGTAGGTAACTGTGTTTAGCTGATACGTTTTCAGAGATCCCTTATTGTTGTATCTCCAAAGAATTTTTGATAGCACTTGTCCTCAGGATGGATCCAGAATTGCCTATACACCTTTTCGATGTCTGCGCACAAAACGATTCGATGTTGAATAGCTCGACCTAAAAACAATGTGTCATTGAGGGAGATTCTGTAGTTGTCTTTGCCCAGGCATCGAACGCTACCCTTAATTTGGAGATGAGACTTGATTCCTTCAATATTGCATGATGTGGTATGTAATACCCTTCCGTTGTTGTAGCTGAAACCTGTTCCATATGTTCCAACTCCTCATGCTCTTGCATGAAGTGATGATATTATTCTCGCAAATTTGGATCTCGACCCAACTTCCTCTCAAGGGCGAAGAATCTTCGTCGTGCTACATCATAAGATGAACCCAAATCTGCCTTACTTTTCGTGAATGGCAACCTTAGAATGTACTGATCTGTCATGTTACGCTGGATATTAGAAGAGAAGTGTTGTTCACAGGCCTGTTCTTCTGGCCATAAAAGCTTCCTAGTATCGAGTTCCTCAATCTTCCAGAAGTTCTCTAGTTGCGCACTGAGAGAATCTCTCACCAAGTAGCACATGATTTTATGTTGCTTCATGTTGAATGAATTCAATTTTACTGTGACATTCCAACCTAATTTCGTATTCTATAATCCAGTTCGCGGCGGGGTTAGGAGAATTTTACCATTACAGAAAAGGTCAAAAAATAATTCAGCTCCAATTAGAGCTTCAACTTTGGCAGGTTTCTCAAATTTAGGATTGGCTAGGATAACATCGTTAGGGATTTTGGATGATTCTTCATTTATAGGAAGGTCGGAAATATCTAATTGAACCTGTAATTTAAGGAAGGACTAAAAACGTCAATTTTGCTGAGTAAGTGGATGTTCTTGATTTACACTGAATGACTGCCCATTCCGAGCTTTCGGTTACTAAATTGTTTCCAACTTGAACTGACACATCTAATCTTTTCTTTTTGAGCCCTAAATGCGTTGCTGAATCTTCTGTTATTAAATTAGATTGCGAACCACTCTCCAAGAGAATCTTACATGCATGCGTTTGTCCATTACTATTAATTATGTCGACCACTGCCGTAGATAACAATACCTTAAACGCATCAAAAATATGCATGCTTTTTACATGAATCGAGTTACCATTTTGAATATTTTCTTCTGAGTTCAAATCTGACCTTAAATCTGAGTGCAGTAGTATATGATGTCGCCTTTTGCAAATGGTACAATTTCCCGCCTTGCAGTTACCAATTAAATTCATTTCGTTTTAAGCAATTAAAACAAAGGCCTTTCTTTTTTTCTATTTTGCATTTTTCGCTCAATGACATCTTTTGAAACTCTGGACACGATTGAATAAAATGTTCCTTCTTACAAACATAACATGTTATAGTCAACTGAGTATTGAGAAAGGCTTTTGCTGAATGACTTTGGATGAGTTTGACTGAGATCTGTTTCGTTGTTTTGAATTCTGCGAATTCATTTTAGATTGGTTACTGGAATCGGGGTTTAGTGTTTCTAAAATTTGCCGGCGCTCACGTAAAGATTTAGTTAATCGATCGAATTTTGGCATCTCGGTATCTATTGCGGATTTCTCCCACTCTGTTCGCGATTTTTTATCTAATTTACTCTCAATTACACAAATGAGTGGAGTATCTCAAAAACTGGTGAGCTGACCTAGAACATTAAGCGCACGTATGTGTCTCATTGTACTATGAAGTTAACTTCTCAAACTAGTAGGAAATTCTTTATTTACAATTCGAAGATTAAAAAAAGCCTGCATATGATTCTGAATAAATATTCTTTCATTATTGTAACGTTCTTGGAGAAGTTTTTAAGCCACCTCGTAATTAGACTCTGAAGTTTTCAGATTCTCGATTATTTGTGACGCACTTCCTTTCCCATAAGATCGTAAACAGCGTAGCTTTTGAATCTTTGGAATAAACTCTTCGTCATGAATTAATGCCGTAAAGAGACCTCGAAAACGTAACCAATCATCATAACCACCCGAAAATTGAGGAAGGTCAAGTTTAGGTAAAGAGAAATGCGTTCGGTGATTAGGAGAATCATTTCTGGATGTTGAGACACGTGACGCTGCAAATTCACGCAAAGTCAAGAGTTCCGACTTACGGACAGCAATAAGTTCAACTTCAAGTTGAGCTATACACGACCGATGTACAGAATCGGTCTCTTGTGAATTCGAATTCGAGACCGAACCTTGGGGCGTTCTTTGATTTATGATCTTAATTGCTGTTCCTGAATAATTAAAATAATTATTCTCAAACTCGGACCGTTCTGCCTCAAGGCCTTGTACCGGCGATAACAATTCTATATTGGTTTGTACCATATCATACTCTTTCCATGTTTCTTCAATGTTTTTCACATCAAATTTAATTCTGAATCGATTGTTTCAGCAAACTCAGTGCTCGAACATTTATCTAAGAAGGTCTTACAATTCATCAAACGCGACTCACAATTATTACGAGTTTGCTTTAAATTCTCTAGTTCCTACTCATTTCGAATTTCAGTTGTAACAATTTTTGGAGAGAGCGATAATAAGAGAATATAAATCCATAAGCTTACTTGATAAAGTTCAGTCATATCTTTACTGGTTTTTTGAAAGATGTCGTTTTTGATCATCCCAGCTTGATAACGCCAATCATCCAACCTAGGATGATTTGTTGATTGTTGATGACCTTCTCAAGGATTCTCTGCATGGCTCCGTTGAAGAAGATCCTCTCTTTTTCAAACGGATTTCGAAAACTTACAAATTCTCGGCCAGCAGCAAAATGCGTAGTTTTCGTTTAGTTGCAATGATCTCATAGACAATTATACCCTTGATTCTTTAGGGTATCCCAGGAAACGACTCTCTACTTGCCTGCTTACGTTGATCATCAGATGGAACTCGATTGTTATTAGACGGAAAATTTGTAATCACGTCGACCTTTTATCTGATTTTCAAAAAGTTCCAACCAGCACTCTCGAAATATCTATGCTTTGTGAATCTAATAGTTTCAGAAGTTCAGAAGATCTTGGTTCGGCACTTTTACACTGTAATTCACTATAATGCAATGTCGGTCCCTCCTGAAACTTCGTAAAGTTAATTTTCGTAGTTTTTTTTTTCATTTTGATTATTTTTTAATTGGAGGAAATGAATATGGAGCTATTTATGGAGTTTTATCAAATCTTTCTCTGAAAATAATAAAAGCGAGTGGGGTTGTTGATAATAAAGACAAAGATGTCCAAATGTTCTTCCTTGGAGGCATTATTCTTTTGAATTTATGAGATCCGTAGTTTTTTTTCATTTTGATTATTTTTTGATGAGAGCAAATGGATATTGAGCTACTTATGAACTTTTATTGAATCTCTCTCTTAAAATAATAAACTGAGTGAGGTTTCCCAGGCGAAAAAGTTATGCATAGTGGAAAAAATAAAGTATAATTTCCATTTGTTTTATACATATCTGGATAAAATAAATGAACATTGTACATTAATTTTTCCATAATGCATAACATTTCCGCCTGCGTGTTGATAATGAAGATTAATATGTTCAAATGTTCTTTTTTTAGAGGCATTATTCTTTTCAATTTATGAGATGCGTAGTTTTTTTATTTTGATTATTTTTTGATGGAAGGAAATGAATATGGAGCTATTTATGAAGTTTCATCAAATTTTCCTCTCAGAATAATAAAACCGAGTGGGGTTGTTGATAATGAAAACAAAGATGTCCAAATATTCTTCTTTTGGAGGAATTATTCTTTTGAATTTATGGGATCCGTAGTTTTTTTTCATTTGAATTATTTCTTGATGGAGGGAAATGAATATGGAACTATTTATGAAGTTTGATCAAATCTCCCTCTCAAAATAATAAAACCGAGTGGGGTTGTTGATAATAAAGACAAAGATGTCCAAATGTTCTACTTTTAGAGGAATTATTTTTTTGAATTTATAAGGTCCGCAGTTTTTTTTTCATTTTGATTATTTTTCAATGGGAAGAAATGGATATAGAGCTATCCATAAAGTTTGATCAAACCTCTCTCTTAAAATAGTAAAACCGAGCGGGGTTGCTCAGGCAGAAAAGTTATGCATAGTACACTCGAACCCCCATAAAAGCCCGTCCGGTTTACGCCTTCCTAGAACTGCTGGCCTACTGCTGGCCCCCGCAGATTCTCAGCGGTCGGGGCGAGAGACGATGTTCAACCAAGAGTGCAGGACCAGCAGCGTATAGATAAAGGCGCAGTTCGCGTGTACTCAGGTTCGAACTTACGTTCGGAGATGGCGTAATATTAGGAAATGGTTCACACGTCCCTGACTGTTTACGTTTCGAGGGATCCGGTTTAGG
>JAUMHM010000071.1:32065762-32080148 GCA_032362435.1 Melikaiella ostensackeni | reverse complement strand
ATATTAGGAAATGGTTCACACGTCCCTGACTGTTTACGTTTCGAGGGATCCGGTTTAGGTCCAAGGCCAGTGCGAAGCAACTCCCGAAACTGGACTTATGTCGGGGTTTGAGTGTAGAACAAATCATACATAACTTTTTCCACTATGCATATCTTTTCCATCTGGTTGCTGATAACGAAGATAAAGATACGCAGATGTTCTTTTTTTGGAGGAATTATTCGTTTTAATTTATGAAATCCAGATTCTGAGTAGTTTTTTTTTATTTGAATTATTTTTTAATGGGAGAAAATAGATATGGAGCTATTTATGAAGTTTTATCAATCTCCCTCTTCAAATAATAAAAAGTTATGCATAGTGGGCAAATTATGTATAATTCTCATTTGTTTTATACATTATTCGGATAAAATAAATGAAAATTATACATAACTTTTTCCATTATGTATAACTTTTTCGCCTGGGTGTTGATAATGAAGATAAAGATGACCAAATGTTCTTCTTTTGGAAGCATTATTTTTTTTTCAATTTATGAGTTCCGTAGTTTTTTTCATTTTAATTAATTTCTGATAGGAGAAAATGGATATGGAGCTATTTAAGGGGCCGTTCAAAAACTACGTTTTGTGTTTAAAAGTTAATTTTTTTCAACTGAAAATGTAACTGTTCCATAATTGCGGTTGAAATTGTTCGTTTTCAATTGAAAATCGAACAATTTGGTTGCAAATTTATGTATTTTGTTGCAAACTTTTTTTTTGGTAGAAAATTTATCTTCTTGATTTAAGATTCAACTACATGGATGAAAGTTGAAATACCTCGAATAAAATTCATTTTATTAGTTGAAAATTCATCTCTTTGATTAAAAATTTGAATATGTTGTTGAAAATTTGCTTTTCTAGTTTCAAAATTTATCTCTTTTTGTAGAAATTGAAACTTTTTTGGTTGAAAATGCAACCGTTTGGTTAAAAATTTATCTCTTTTGGTTGAGGATTCGTTTTGTTGAAAATTCGTCATTTTTGGTTGAATTCAACTGTTTTTGATTAGAAATTAAAATATGTTTTGGTTGAAATATCATCTATTATATTTTTCGTTTATTTTGGATTTCGTTGAGAACTAATATTACTTAGTTGATAATTGAGCTCCTTTGTGAAAAATTAATTTTTGTGTTGGAGATGCATCACTTTTGTTTAAATTTTGTTTTGAAAATTCGTTCTTTTTTGGTTGAAAATTAATTTTTGTAACTAAAAACGTAACTATTTCATTAACGCTTGAAAATTTATGTATTTTGTTGGAAACTCGTATTTTTGTAGAAAATTAATGTTCTTGATTAAAAAAACAATCACTTGGCTGAAAGTTGATTACATTATTAAAAATTCCTTTTATAAGTTGAAGATTCATCTTTTTGATTGAAAATTTAACTGTTTTGTTCAAAATTCGTTTCTTTTTTTGTTGAAAAATAATTTTTTCAACTTCAAATTTAACTATTCCATTTTTGGTTGAAAATTAATCGTTTTCATAGTTTAAGATAAAAACTACTTGGATAACAATCAACTTTTTTATTAAAAACTCAACAATTTGGTTGAATTTTGTTTTCCCTCTTGATTGAAAAATCTTTCCTGTTTGAAAATTCAACATTTATGTCGAAAACTCGTCTTTTTGGTTGAATTCAACTGTTTTTGAATAATTTTTGTTGTTGTTAAAATATCAACTATTACATTTTTCGTTGAGAATTCTTTGTTGAAAATCTATTTTGGATTGTTGAAAATCCAACACTTTAGCTGAAAATTCAAATGTTTTTGATTAAATTTTAATCGTCTTTGTTTGAATATTCGACCACTTGGTTGAGAATTTAACTATTTGGTTCAGAATTGTACTATTTTGTTGAAAATTCATCTTTCATGGTTGAAAACTCATATTTTTGGGTTTAAAAATTCAAATATTTTGTTGGGAAATTCATTATTTTGTCGAAAATTCAACTGTTTTGGTAGAAAATTAATATTTTTCGGTTGAAAACTCAACGGTTTTATCAAAAATGCAATATATTTTGACTTAAAATCTTAAGCGTTTCATATTGAATTCAATTTGTTACTTATCCATTAATTTTATTAAAAAAAGAATTTATTTCCCAATTATTCCCCCATTTTCGTGAAAAATCACCCTATTTCCTCGGTTGTGCGAACATTTCGGGCTATAAGTCTGTTAAAATATTATGTTTTTATGTTTTGTGTTTTATTTTAGATGTTCATCAAATGAAATTAAAGAAACAATTTTGCTTGACGAGGGGGGTCGTATTATAGTGGTGACGTCACCCTGGGGGGCTCGAGCTTTATTCAGGTAATTTTTTAGCACCCCCCTTAATTTCAGCTGAATTTACTTCAAAACAGTAAAATTCACTTGAAAATAATCTCATTTAATCGAATTCAATTAAGTCTAAGTAATTTCATTTTATTTAAATTCACAGTTCAATTGAGTCTTCTTGCATTCAGTAGAATTGATTTACATTCAAATGAATTAACTTGAATTGAAGGGAATCTACTTAAATTCATTTGAACTTAATTCACTTCAATTCAATTAAATGAATTTCCGAAAGTTGTTTCAATTGAATTTCCATTGAATTAAATTCACTCAAAAAGGATCGCACTGAATTGAATTGAATTCATTTGAATTTAATAGAATCTACTTCAATTCGTTTAAACTTAATTCACTTCGATTGAATTTAATTCAATTCATTTCAATCAAAATAAACCTACTTCAAAACTCAATTTGATTTCCTCATTTTAATGGAGTCTCATTGCATTCAGCAGAATTGATTTACGTTGAATCAAATTCACTTGAATTGAATGGAATCCACTTGAATTCGTTTATACTCAATTCACTTAAAATCAATTCATTTCAATTAAGATAAACCTACTTTGAAACTCGATTTACTTTTTTATCTTGAATTTGCTTGAATTCAATTAAATTGAATTTCTGGAAGTTCTTTCAATTAAAATTCCAATGTATTAAATTCAATTAAAAAGGGACCACGCTGCAATGAATTCATTTGAATTGAATAGAATCTACTTGAATTCGTTTAAACTTAATTCACTTCACTTGAATTTAATTCGATTCATTTAAATTAAAATAAACCTACTTCAAACTCTATTTACTTTACTTATCTTGAATTCGACTGAATTTAATTGACTTAAATTTCCTTGAAGTAGTTTAAATTAAATTTCCATTGAAATCAATTCCCTTAAAAGGAATCTCATTTAATTAAATCGAATTAACTTCAATTTAATAATATCTACTTGAATTAGTTCAAAATTAATTCACATGAATTGAATTGAATTGAATTCATTTCAATTAAAACAAACCTACATCAAAACTCGATTTCCTTTACCTTACTTGAGTTCGCTTGAATTTAATTGACTTGAACTTGCTTAAAGTTGTTTCAATTGAATTTTCATTGAATAAAATTCATTTGAAAATAATCTCATTTAATTGAATTGAATTAGATCTACGTAATTTCACTTTATTTAAACGCAGACTTTAACTGAGTCTTCTTACATTCAGTAGAATTGATTTACATTGAATCGAATTCACTTGAATTGAATTCAAATCGACTCAATTCAATTTTTAAAAAAACCTACTTCAGAACTCGATTTACTTTACTTATCGCGAATTCGCTTAAATTTGATTAAGTTGAATTTCCGGAACTTCTTTCAATTAAATTTCCTTGGTATTAAATTCACTTAAAAAGAATCACACTGAATTGAATTGATTTTATTTGAATTCAATAGAATCTACTTTAATTCGTTTACACTTAATTCACTTCAATTGAATTTCCGTGAAGTTATTTAAATTAAAATTCCACTGAACTAAATTCACTTAAAAGGAATCTCATTCAATTGAATTGAATTTAAATCAATTGATTTCAATTAAAATAAATCTACTTTAAAACTCGATTCAATTAACATATCTTGAATTCCCTTGAATTTATTTGACTTGAAGTTGCTTGAAAATGTTTACATTGAATTTTCGTTGAATTAAATTTACTTGAAAGGAACCTCATTTAATTCAATTGAATGAAATGTACATAATTTCACATTATTTAAATGCACAGTTCAATTCAGTATCCTTGCATTCAGTAGAATTGATTTACATTGAATTGAATTCACTGGAATTGAATGGAATCTACTTGAATTCGTTTAAACTTGATTCACTTGAGTTAGAACTCATTCAAATATTTCATTTGAAATAAACCTACTTAAAAACTAGATTTACTTAACCAATCTTGAATTCGCTTGAATTTAATTGACTTGAATTTGTTTAAATAAAATTTCCAACGAGTTAAAATCACTTAGAAAAAATCTCTTTGAATTGAATTGAATTAAGTCTACGTAATTTTACTTTATTGAAATGGACAGTTTAATGGAGTCTTCTTGCATTCAGTAGAATTGACTTACATTGAATTGAATTCACTTGAATTTAATGAATTCAACTTGAATTCATTTAAACTTGATTCACTTGAATTGAACTTAATTCACTCATTCCAATTTAAAAAAAAAACCTACTTCAAAACTCAATTTACTTTACTTATCTTAAATGTGCTTGAAATCAATTGACACAGTTTAATTGAGTCTCCTTGCCTTCAGTAGAATTGGTTTACATGGAATTAAACTCACTTGAATTTATGGGCTCTACTTGAATTCGTTAAAGCCTAATTAAATTAGTTGACTTCAATTTCTTTGAAGTTGCGTAAATCAAATTTCCATTGAATGAAACTCACTTAAAAATAATCTCATTTAATCGAATTCAATTAAGTATGCGTCATTTCACTTTATTTTAATGCACAGTTTAATTGAGTCTCCTGGCATTTAGTAGAATTGATTTACATTGAATCGAATTCACTTGAATTGAATGGAATCTACTTGAATTCGTCTAAACTTAATTCACTTGAACTGAATTTAAATGAATTCATTTCAATTAAAATAAACCTACTTCAAACCTCGATTTGATTTCCTTATCTCGAATTTGATTGAATTTAATTGACTTGAATTTCCTTGAAGTTGTTTAAATTAAAATTCCATTGAATTAAATTCACTTGAAAAGAATCTCATTTAACTGAATTTAATCTACTTGAATTTAATAATATCTACTTGAATTAATCTAAACTTAATTCACCTGTATTGAATTGAATTGAATTCAATTCAGTTAAAATCGACCTGCTTCAAAACTAGATTTACTTTACTTACCTTAAATTCGCTTGAATTTAATTAACTTGAACTTGCTTGAGAATGTTTAAATTAAATTTTCCTTAAAGTAAATTCACTGAAAAGGAACCTCATTTAATTTTTTTGAATTTAATGTGATTTCACTTTACTTAAATGCACAGTTTAACTCAGTATCCTTGCATTCAGTAGAATTGATTTACATTGAATTAACGATTAAAACCTACTTCAAAAATATATTTACTTTACTTACCTTGAATTCGCTTGACTTAAATTCACTTAAAAATAATCTCATTTAATCGAATTGAATTAAGTCTACGTAATTTCACTTTATTTAAATGCACGGTTTAATTGAGTCTCCTTGCATTCAGTAGAATTGATTTACATTGAACTGAATTCACATGGATTGAATGGAATATATTTGAATTTGTTTAAACTCGGTTCACTTGAATCCAATTTGAATCAACTCATTTCAATTAAAATAAAACTAATTTAAAACTCGATTTACTTCACTTATCATAAATTCGCTTGAATTTAATTAAATTGAATTTCCGGAAGTTCGTTCAATTGAATTTCCATTGTATTAAATTCATTTGAATTTAATAATATCTACTTGAATCAGTTTAAACCTAATTCACATGTATGAATTGAATTCATTTCAATTAAAAAAGTTACTTATCTTGAATTCGCTTGACTTTAATTGACTTGAACTTGCTTGAAAATGTTTAAATTGAATTTTCGTAGAATTAAATTCACTTGAAAGGAACTTCATTTAATTGAATTGCATCAAATGTACGTAATTTCACTTTATTTAAATTCACAGTTTAATTCAGTATCCTTGCATTCTGTAGAATTGATTTACATTGAATTGAATTCACTTAAATTGAATGGAATCTACTTGAATTCTTTTAAATTTAATTCACTTGAATTGAATATAATTTAATCCATTTCAATTAAAATAAACCTACTTCAAAACTAGATTTTCTTAACTAATCTTGAATTCGATTGAATTTAATTGACTCGAATTTTCTTGAAATTGTTCAAATTAAATTTCCAATGAATTAAAATCACTTAGAAAAAATCTCTTTAAGCTGAATTGAATTGAGTCTACGTAATATCAATTTATTTGAATGCACAGTTTTATTGAGTCACCTAGCATTCAGTATAGCTGATTTACATTGAATTCAATTCACTTGAATTGAATGAAATCAACTCAAATTCATTTAAACTTAATTCAATTGAATTCAGTTAAGTCTATGTGATTTCACTTTATTCAAATCCACAGCTTAATTGAGTCTCCTTGTATTCAGTAGAATTAATTTACATTAAATTGAATTCACTTGAATTTAATGAAAACTACTTGAATTCGTTCAAATTTGATTCACTTGAATTGAATTTGATTTCAATCATTTCAATTACAATAAGCCTACTTCAAAACTCGATTTACTTTACTTATTTTGAATTCGCTTGAATTTAATTGATTTGAATTTCCTAGAAGTTGTTTATAGTAAATGTCCACTGAATTGAATTCACTTTAAAGGGATCACACTGAATTGAATTGAGTTCATCTGCAATTAGTAGAATCTATTTGAATTCGTTTAAACTCAATTCAGTTCAATTGATATTAATTCAATTCATTTCAATTAAAATAAGCCTACTTCAAAACTCGATTTACTTTACTTATTTCCAATTTGCTTGAATTTAATTGACTTGAATTTCCTTGAAGTTGTTCAAATCAGATTTCCACTGAATTAAATTCACTTACAAAGAATCTCTTTTAATTGAATTGAATTAAGTCTACGTAAGGTAAACGTCCTAGTAATCGTGACGCCAATTTTCTCGCTTTTTATCTAATTCGAATTAATTCGAATTCTATTTGATACTATAAACTGCTAAAAGTAAATGGATTTTATCATCAAATGTTACCTCAAATATATTTATTAACAATATATTCAAATTATAACCAAATTTCACGATTATTGGGACTGTCCCGATTACTGGGTCAGTTACCATAATTTCACTTTATTTAAATGAAAAGTTTAATTGAGTCTCCTTGCATTCAGTATAATTGACTTACATTGTATTGAATTCACTTGAATTGGATGGAACCTACTTGTATTCGTTTTAACTTAAATTACTTGAATTGAATTTAAATACATTTGAATGAATTAAAATAAATCTACTTTGAAGTTCGATTTACTTTACTTATTTTGAACACGCTTGAATTTAATTGACTTGAATTTCCTTGAAGTTGTTGAAATCAAATTTCTATTTAATTAAATTCACTTAAAAAGAATCTCATTTAATTCAATTCAATTAAGTCTACGTAATTTCACTTTATTCAAATGCACAGTTTAATTGAGTATCCTTGCATTCAGTAGAATTGATTTACACTGAATTGAATTCACTTGAATTCAATAAAATCAACTTGAATTCATTTAAGCTTAATTCACTTGAATTGAATTTTCTTGAATTTGTCTAAATCTAATCTTCACTGAATTAAATTCACTTAAAAAGAATCTCATTTAATTGAATTCAATTAAGTCCACATAATTGCACTTTGTTTAAATCCACAGTTTAATTGAGTTTCCTTGTATTCAGTAGAATTAATTTACATGAATTTAATGGAATCTGCTTGAATTTGATTAAATATAATTCACGGGAATCGAATTCAATTTAATTCATTTCAATTAAAATAAGCCTACTTCAAAACTCGATTTACTTCACTTGTTTTGAATTCGCTTGAAATTATTTGATTTGCATTTCTTTGTAGTTGTACAAAGTAAATTTCCATTGAATTAAATTCACTTAAAACGGCTCACACTGAATTGAATTGAATTCATTCGAAAATAATAGAATCTACTTGAATTCGTTTAAACCTAATTTACTTAAATTGAATTCAATTCATTTCAATTAAAATAAGCCTACTTCAAAACTCGATTTACTTCACTTATTTTGAATTCGTTTGAATTTAATTGATTTGAATTTCCTTGAAGTTTTTTCAAATAAATTTATATAGAATTAAATTCACTTTGAAGGGATCACACTGAATTGAATTGAATTCATTCGCAATTAATAGAATCTACCTGAATTCGCTTAAACTTAATTCACTGTAATTGATATTAATTCCATTAATTTTAATTAAAATAAATCTACTTCAAAACTCGATTTACTTTATTTATTTTGAATTTTCTTGAATTGAATTGACTTGAATTTCCTTCAAGTTTTTAAAATTAAATTTCCATTGAATTAAATTCACTTGAAAACAATTTAATTTAATTCAATTTAATTTAATCTACGTAATTTCACTTAATTAAAATGCAGAGTTCAACTGAGTCTCCTTGCACTTATTAGAATTGATTTACATTAAATTAAATTTGCTTTAGTTACATTGAATTTCCTTCAGTTGACTTGAATTGAGCTAAATTCTCGTTTTCATATACATTCAGTAGAATTAAATGAAAATTACTTTTAAATCATGAAATTAAATCTCAATGTACTTGAATTCAATTTAATTTATTTGTATTGATTTGAATTCACTTAAGTTTAATTTGTATCACTTGAAGCTTGACTAAACTGAATTCACTTTAATCTTTTTAAATTCACCTGAATCCTTCGCAATGAAGGTAAATTCTTTGAAACTTACTTTACAGTAATATTTAGAATTTTAAATTTACTAATTCTTACGCCCTCGTTTAATTTTGGCTGAATTCTTTTGAATTAAAGTAAACAGTCAACTTGATTTGAATTTTTCGTGAATTTAGTTCAATTGATTGAATTTTACGAATTAATCATATTTTTCCGATAATCTTAGAGTTTACAGGTGGTTTTTATTTTTATTTAATAATTTTTTATCGACACAGTTTTGAATTCAATGTAAGAAATATTCGATTTTTTTACCTTATTTTATTCACTTACAACACCAAAACCAATTAAATACATTTTTCGCCGAAATATTATGGGAAAAATGTTTTATAATGATGACCATGAATCTATGATTTGTTCCTGACCTACCGCTTTATCATGTCTTCGAAAGGGAGAAGACAAACAGAAAAAGGTGAAAAGTGGAGAAGATATTTCATATTATGTAAAGTTTGAAGACGAGATAAAGAGGTAAAGGGAGCCAGCATTTAAAAAAAAAATGATACGATAATGCGGTTGCATAAGAAAACGGGTAAGTAATAAATCGTCGAGTGATAAAATTGTTTCTGTAGCTACGTACAGTTAACGACAATAATGTTTCTTAAAATTGATATTATTCAAAACCGCGTTCTTAAAGCAGTCCTGTTCTAATTATAAAATTTCAATCTACATGTTCTTCATTTATGGCAGTATTATTTAATTTAAAAATAATGCTATTCAATTAAAAGTTTCATTTTTGAAAAATTTGATTGGTAATTACAAAAATAAATAAATAATTTGTTTGATATAAAAAATTAAAATTGGCTCCCATCAAGTTTTTAATAAAATAGCAACAATTTGAAAGCGCATCAATTTCGAAGGTTGAAAATTTTGAATTTTTGAAATCTTCTAAATTTAAAAAAAAACACTCGAATTTTGAAAATGTATAAAATTTGAAATCGCCTAATTTTTAATAGAAGTCAAAATATTTAAATATGAAGAGGTGTCTGACATTTTTGAACAACCTAAATTTAGAAAGCACTCGAATTTTGAAAAGAATCTAAATTTCCAAACGGGAAAAAATTGAAATGCAAACGAATCACTAGGGTTCAAAAATGTTTAAGGAGTTAAATTTTTAAAAAAATCTAATTTTTAACGATGCCCAAATTTCCAGAAAGGCTACAATTTGAGAGGGAACTTTTTTCGAGTTACAAATTTTTAAAGAGGCCAAAAAGCACTTGAATTTCGAAAAGCGGTAGATGTTCAAAAATATTTAACATATGAAGGCGATACAATTTCAAGGAGCACAAAATTTTTAAGCATCCAAATTTAAAAAAAAAACTCGAATTCCCAAAATGCAGAAGATTTGAATTTTCAGAATCCCAAAAATATGAAAAGACCCGAATTTCTAAGGGTTTGAAATCCGAGTGCTTTCAAATTCTGATCCGTCAGAATTCGAAAAGAACATTGAGAATGTAAAAAAGCATGAAATCGAGCCAATTTTTGCAGAAAAATGTACAAATCTTAAAAGCAGTTTTATATAGGGGAACCCAGTACGAGGTGGATACCAGTACGAAGTGAATAATGGGAAAAAGTGACTAGGTTTCAAAGCAAAAGTTCTGTAGTTTTCTTTTTTCTGCAGAAACATTAAAAACGAGTTTTATAATGAAGCTTTTAATAACTTACTTGCTATTTTTGATTTGAAATATTGAATAATGTGTTTTTGACATGGCGATGAAAATTTGGTTCGCTGACAGATTATCATTTTTTGAGAAAATAAATCGAGTTCACTATTCTTTCACTGGTTCCTTCAATTCGTCAAATTCTTGGCTTCAAAACCGTCTGATGACTGATTCTCTCATAATTAATTTTCTTCAAAAATATATCTTACGTTTGTTTATGAGAAGTGTCATTCTGAACGAGGTGAACAAAACCTTGACAGGTTAGAATTGGGTATCAAAGTAATTTTTTATGCTTTTAGGTTGACAGCACAAACAAGTCAGTGCTACCAATCCAACAACTTTTAAATAAATAAAGAAGTTCATGCCTTTTACCAACATAGCCACATAAAATTATTCGTATTTTTTTTCTTTGTGATAGTTGGTAGCAATATGACACAGTTTTGAGCCCGTACAATTTTTATAATGAATGAAAAATAATCACTTGATAAAAAAACGAACGTTTTTGAATAACATTTTTGGATTATTGTTTCATAAATTGATGCGCAATATTCTTCGAAACCTGATTGGAAAGGCTTCTAGTGTGAATATCTATTTCGTACCAATAATATTGCAACGTGTTAAAAATGTATAAAATAAAGGATAATTGGCTAATATAATTCACGCATTGCTATCTTTGAAGTGAATATTCCAACTTTAATTTGGTAAACAATACTTTCCCCACTTTTCCATCATTTATCAAAATTATGACTTCAAAAGTTTTTCTATCCACCTCGTTCTGGTTTCCATTATCTTTTCGTAAAGACATATCGTATCATTTTTAATGAAGGAAAAAATGACATACTACTAACATGGTTGACTGTACAAGATAGGAAAGAAGCTCGGAGCCAGACACGACGTGGAGCTCGAGGGAGTTCCATTCGACTTGCCAGACTGCAGAGTGGATCTTATACACGATGTAGGAATGTAGGATGGAACGAAACGAGTTAGTCTAGACCGTAGTGGAATGCAATAGAATAGGATAGAGCGAGCTTAGGAGAGACTGTATGAATGTAGCGTCTACACTGTACATTGTACATTGTACGCAAGGGGAGCACGTAAAATGAGTGGTCGATTGAAACTAGTTTCAATTCATCGCAAAATAAATTTGCCGACCACCCAGAGATGTTGATGATCAGCCCCAGGCAGTCTCGCCTACAATCTCTCCTCAAAACAAACTCACCCCCCTAGCTCTTGTAACCATAAACCATAAACCAACTTCCAGAGCTTATTCCAATTACATAAATTGGACCCACTTTAATGATTTTTTTATGATTCATATTCGAAGACTATTCTGTAAAATAACAAATGTAAGTCAAAAATGTTTGAATACCTAAACGATGTTTTCCATCCTAAAGGATGGCGCTACAGTTTGTCTCGTATCAAAAATTAACCTATAGAGATGTAATGGTAATTTACAATTATATTAAAAGTCGTGAATATGGTTGTAATTGCCAAAGCAAGAATGTATAGAGTGTTGTAGAACATTGTAGAATTTCTGGCACCTAGGTAAAAAGCCTTAACCCTAAAAAAGCACCTACATGCACATTCTCTTTCTCAACCCTCAATCTATCTCTTTTATACATACACTCTATTTCCCCCTTCCTCTTAACCCCAAACTCACTCCCCTTCCTCTTAACCATAATCTCACTTCACTTCGCTCGCACACTATCTGCCCCCTCTCTCTTTCTATTTTCTCTCGAACACACTTTCTCGCCCAATCACTCTCAAACCCTTTCTGTATCCGTCACTCTTCAACACCCCCCCCCCCCCTATTGACCTCGTACCCTCTGCCTCTCTCACATACACACAGACACATTTTCTCAATCAGACATATTCTCATGCATGCATACACACTCTCCGTAGCCTCCCCCCTCCTTCATTTGCAACTCCCTGCATCGCTCTCATACTCTCTGCTTTTCTTCCACATCCACTTTATCTCAAACTCTCTCTGCTTAGATGACACACTCCTTCCCTCTATCTGCGTTGCTCTCACAATCTCTGCCTTTCTCATCATCCTTTCTATCTCAATCTCTCTCTGCTTCGCTCTCCCACTCTTTCCCTCTCTCTGCTTCACCCCTCCCCTCCCTGTGTTCCAACCTCTCAAACTCCCTCCGTATCGATATCGCAACTCTCTGCCTTTCTATCTCTTACAATCTCCCCCACCCCCCTCCTCTTCATTCCAAGCTCAATGAGCTTCGCTCTCACGCTATTTGTCCCTCCTCTCTCTTTCTCTTTTCTCTTGAATACACTGTCTGTTCCAATCACTCTTAGACTCCTTCTGTATCCGTCACTATTAAAGACCCCCGTTATTGACTCTGCACTCTCTGCCTCTCTTACACACACAGACACACTCTCTCGCACAGACACACTCTCTCAATCAAACTTACTCTCACACATACACCTCTCTATACCCCTCCTCCTTTATTTTTAGCTCTCTCTGCATCGCTCTCATACTCTCTTCAAATTCCCTCTGCTTCGTTCTCCCATACTCGGTCTCCCTCTTACATACAAAGATACAATCCTCACTCTTGAAGTTTCTCTGTCTCGCTCCTATCCCCCCTCCCCCCCACACACACATCCTTACTTTTAAACTTCCTCTCTTCTCTCTCACTTCCTGTTTCTCTTTTGAGCACTCTAAAACTTCTTCCATATCACTCTCACGCTCTCTTTCTCTTTCTCACACTTATTTTCTCTTGAAACCACTTTCTGTCCAATTCACTCTCACACTCAATCTGTATTTCTCTCTCTAAAACTACCCCTCTATCGTCTCACATACTCTCTCCCCCTCCCTCTTTTTCTTCAACTATCTCTATATTGCTCTCACACTCTCTACCTTTCTCTCCTATTCTTTTCATCTCAAACTCTGTTCGAGGGTTCATTCGAGAAGGGAGGAAGGGAGAGGGAGAGAGAATTTCACAGAGAGCCAGAGAGTGCAATACTAAAGGCGGGAGAGCTAGGGTGTGTGAGATTGATACAGAGGAAGTCTGAGAATGAATGGAAAAGGAAGAGAGAGTGTGTGAGAGATTTTGAAGGCGGGAAGAAAAAAGTAGGAGAAAAACAGAAAGAGAGAGTTTCAGAGTGTGTGAGAGAGAGGCAGAGAGTGTGAGAGAGAAGCCGAGAGTTTGACAATAAAACGGAGAGAGATCATGTGAAACAGAGACAAGGAGTTTCAGAGTGAGGGTGAGAGAATGTGTGCAAGAAAAACAAAGTGTTCGAGAGCGATAGAGAAGGAGCTTGAGAGCGAGCGTCAGAGGAATAGAGTGTGTGTAAGAGATAGAGAGTATGAGACCAGGGCAGAGTATTTAAGAAGGAGAAAGAGTTTGAAAGTGAGGGGCAGAAAAAGTGTGTTCGAAAGCTACAGAGAGTCCGAAATGAAGAAAGAGAACGGGAGAGAGAGTATTTACAAAAGGCGGGAACAGGAGGGGCAGAGAGTTTGCGATTATGAGGGAAAGAGATTGTATGAGAAAGGCAGAGAGTGTGACAGCGAATCAGAGAGTTTGAGATTGAGAGGCAGCAAGAGATAAAGTGTGTGAGATCGATAAAGAGGGAATTCGAAAGATTTTGAGAGTGAGGGGCAGACAATAGTATATTTCGTATCAAGTGCGGAAAGGCGTATTTTAACGCAAGAGCGAGTCGCGACGAGGGCGGAGGTTCCTCGTGTTGCTTCGGCTCGAGTCGCAACTCGCTCGCGCGTTAAAATACGTTCCGCACGTGATACGAACTATATTTTTTGTTCGCTGTTTACCGAGAGCAAGCCAAGTCGGCGTCGGTTTGCATGCGGAAAGTTGATTTTTCCGCACTAGTGCGGTAAAATTTCAAGTTTTGCGTGCGGAAAGTTGA
>JAUMHM010000071.1:32005440-32048658 GCA_032362435.1 Melikaiella ostensackeni | reverse complement strand
GATTCATTTGAAATATTAGAATAGTAAAAAGTAAAAAATGCTATAATAAACATTAAAATTATATGTTAGATAAAATTTGCTCCATTAATAAATTATAAACTTTGATAAAAAATTTGTTCATTTAAAATGGTAATTTTTCAAGCTGGAAAGGGGAAGGGGAAAGTTCTGTCACACCATACCCCTTTTCTATCTCGAAACATTACCAATAATTGTTTTTTTGGTAATTTGATAACTGTTTTTTCGAATTGACCTTGAAAATGTCATCTGCAAATATTTTCGAGATTATATTCGTAATGAGCATCTAAAAATACATTAGTATACGTGGTTTTAACAGAACAAAATAGAATTAGTTATGAACGTGATTTTTACAGATTTTTAAATGTTTTGGATTTTTTGGGGAAAAATATTTATTATATATTATTTTTGTGTGTTTTCATCTAAAATTTATCAATTTTGAAACCTTTCAACAGTCATCACAGTACATATTGGGGTTAAAAAAGGTGAATAGGTGCATTAGTTTTCAAAAATAGGTTACGAATAGGTGCCCAAAAAAAAAGTCATGAGTCAAATAAACATGCGAGAGGTTGCCTTCTTCCCATGTTAAATCAATAGGAAACTTTATGGTCTTTAACCGATATCACTCAAATTTGGAGATCAATTTTGCTGGCATTTGAAAAAAGCAGGGGGTGAGATAAAAAAATATTATTTTTAAAAAAAGTGCCACCTCAGTGGCCATTCAAGACTCAGAAATAATTAGAAGCCATCATCCCGATTTTAAAAAAATGTTCCCGGTTATATAAATTTTAAAAGTGAAGTTCTTAAAACTGAAATTATAATTTGAAGTACCTATTCAAATAAGAATATCCAAATTTATAAATCTAATGCGGAACAATTCTACACTTGAACTTTGATGCGTTTAAAATTGGAAATAAAAAAATTAAGACTCTCGAAATAAAAAATTATTAAAATTGTACGTATAATTCAAAAGTAGAGGCCATTGAAAAGAAACAATTTTTACTTCGAGGTCTTCAAACAGAAAAAAATCAAACTGAACATTGAACCACTGAAAACTGTTCAACTGTTAATATTTTGAATTTGAAATTGACTCATTTATAAATAACTTTGAAGGTTTTCAATTAGAAATCGTACTCATTTATAAATTTTTAATCTGAAAATAATCAATTTTTAACGCTTTTAATGTAATTACTTAACCTATTAAGATTTTCAGTTGAAAATTGTACAATTCTGAACAATTTAAACTTCAAACGAGATGGTTTTTAATGCAACACATTTTAAATTTCTCAATATAAATATTGTTTGAAACTGAACGCTTTTTATTTAAAATTGTTCTTTGCGATTTGAAATAAACTTTTATTATATCATTTTGAAGGATTCAATTCATAATTAATCAATTTCACTTGCTACTACAGTCTGCTACAGTTAAAAATTGTGCAATTTATAAAGTATCAAAGTAAAATTATGAAATTTGTAGCATCTTCAATTAAAAATTATTCAACTATGATGGATTTCAAATGAGAATTGTACGATAACTTTTAAATAAACAGTTCTTCCATTTAAAATACTCCCAATTTAAAATTGTTCAGTATTAAAAATTTTAATCTAGAATTTTTCGATTTTCATCGTTTGGGAGTAATAGTTATTAAAGTATTAAAAGGCTTTAATTTTTAATTCTGCAACTTTGAACGATTTCAAGTTAAAACCAAGCAATTTTGAATGTTTCAATCTAAAAATCTTGAATGTTTCAATCAAAATCTTGAAAATTCAATTTCTTTTCAAATATTGAAGGCTTTAAACATAAAATTACTCAAGTATTAAGCTTTTTAATTTGAAACTGTAATTTTTGCTACTTGAATTTCAAATCATTAAATTTGCAAAAATGTGATAAATCTATAGAAGGGTTCAAACAACAACTGTTGAATTTCAAATACCACAGATTTGAAATGATCCGATTTAACATGTTTCGAGCTAAAATGATTAAATTGTGAATGTTATGAATAAAATAGTCTTCAACTATTAAGGCCTTTTGTATATATTACAATTTAAAAATATTGAATTGGAAATCCTTTCAATTTGAAATGAATTTGAACATTCAAAATAGTAGGTATATTTTCAAATTTTTAACGTTCTGAATTCAACAATTAAAAAATAAGAGTTTAAAACATTAAAATTGTCAAATTCAAGCCTTCAAAATTGAATAATAAGTCTTTAAAATTCAACAATTCAAAATTGGATTCGTTTAAAGCTGTAAGACTTCTAACTTGGAGTCCTAATTGAATAAGTTTTTCTACTAAAACTATAAGAATTAAAAAAATTCCCGACCAGAAAATAAATTCACTGTCATTTTCCGGCTTTCTCCCGGTCTCAAAAAAATTGCAGCTCATTTCAACTCACACGAATTAACTCCAAGGCATAGTAAATTGCAATTTTGAATAAAATTTTAGTTTTTCAAGTGAAAAAAGGTAACAAATTTCTACAATAGGTGAAATGGGTGACAAGTTTTAAAATAGGTGACTGTTTCAATTCAAAAGTGTTCCATTGAAACCACAAACTTACCGCGAAATCAAATTTGCAGAAACTTAAATCCGTGAGACTAGCCTTTCTATTACTAGAAATTCGAAAACTGATTTCAGAAACAATATTTTTATTGAAATCTGTGACGGACTTCCAATAATTCCAAGTCAAAAATCGATCAATTCGCCAATAATTTTTCCGAGCCCACAAGAAATTCATAAAAGTGAAAGTTTGCAAAATCACTTCCGCTCTACTAGTTAGGTAAAAATTCTTGTTTGTCACTGATCCAAAACATAAAACAATGTACTGTAAACAGTCAACGTAAAAATGCTGACTTGACACAACAAATTATCCTGGTTGCATTTTTCATTTTTGAATGAATTATTGGATCAGTTCGTAAATGAAAGGAAGTCTGAGAAGAAGAAATGAAGAAGAAGAAATGAAGAAGAAGAAGAGGACTTACCGATTGTTTATTTAGAGGTGGTCCTATGATCAGTTCTTAATTGTTCATTAGATTATTTCCGAGAACAAAGGGAAGAATTTCGTTGATCATATCGATACTAGGATCTAAACTGCGACCAAGTCCTTCGATCACTGCAATACTGAGTATAACACTGCTGAAAGATCCGTCCTGCTTCACCTGGTAACGTATCATCGCTGAGAACAATTCTGCCACAACGGTACTCACGTTCACCTGCGCAAAAATGCACTTTGATTCGGTCCATCAAATTTATATGTGTATCTAAACTTGAGGCGAAGAAAGCAAGTTTCCTGCAAAAAAAACTCTCCACAAGGAACTAGAAGAGTTCTGCAACATCTTTACAATTGGTCAATTGTAAGTTTTTGTCCAAATTTTCTCTCTTCAAAAAATGTAAAATCAGGGTGTCCAGTGGAAACCTACGATAAAATTCCCGTCCAATTCTCCCCGCCTTTTTAAAAATTCCCGTACAAATTTGATTGAAAAATATATTTTTTATAGAAATGATTTTTGTGCCAATTTATTGTGTTCCTAAAAAAATAAGGTTAATACCTTAAACAATTCAATTCAACTCTTATTCTCTGTCCTCTGTTAGCGAATTTAATGAATTACTCAAATCTTGAACAATTTTTATATAATACGAAAGATAGTTCCTGTTTAACAAACCCCCGTTTTTAACAAGAAAATTTCAAATGACACTTCAAAAATTACACGAGATTAAAAAAATATACATATTTATCTAACTGAGCTTAAAAATATTTGATATATTTTACAATTTTCTACGTATCAAACTAGACTAAAAAAAATTAACAAGTCAGAAGTATCAAAAACGGAATGGAAACGTTCCCCATATAGCCATTTTGTGGTTTTTAAAATTATATTTTTTCTAGCTAGTTATAAAATG
The DNA here is from genome assembly GCA_032362435.1 of Melikaiella ostensackeni. Lineage (NCBI taxonomy): Eukaryota > Metazoa > Arthropoda > Insecta > Hymenoptera > Cynipidae > Melikaiella > Melikaiella ostensackeni. Next base: position 32,044,744 of record JAUMHM010000071.1, on the reverse strand, counting down.
TATTTCTAAAGCCTCGGAACTTCTAAATGACAAAAAAAAAACACTAGGAAAAAATAAAAATCAGAGAAACTCAAAATTGAGCAATTTTAAATTCTGCTATTTATCTACTCGTAATTTTCATTCCTTCAACTTCATAACTTTTTTGAGTATTTTTATAAGTTGAAGTTCCAAGGTTTTCAAAAGGTTTTTTTATACTAGCTAGAAAAAAATAATTTGAAAACACTGAAACTGGAATATGGAACACTGCCTTCCTTTGCACTTTTTAAGCCTTGGGCTTGTCAGTTTCATTTATAGTGATGTCTTTCCAGTAAACAGCCCTGAGTTGCTCAAAATATTTTTTCAAGCGATCTAGAGAAAAATAAATGAATGCACTATTATGTATCAGGGTGGGCCTTAAAAATTAAAATTACAATTTTTCAAAACGGTATCCTGCCAATTTTTTCCTCTTAGTGACAGAAACTCACTGGAATTTTTTCAAATTAAAAAAAAAGGTTCAATGGCGCCGGAAAGTTTTTAAAACTTTTGAAATTTTGAGATTTTTAAAATTTATTCTGCAAGTGCAATAATGGTATAAAATTTTTTTTGTGGTGTGTTTTAGGTAACAAGTGAGAATATGAAATTGAAAATGATGAAAAAAATTCCTGCTGAATACAGGAATTCTTTTTTAATTACGAAAAAATTACTCTTTTGGATTCGGCTTGATATTTATTTTAAAAAGTTGACAAATTTTTTACCAGGAGCATATTTAGTTTAAATTAGAATAGTAAACTATAATTTAATTTTTTTAAAGAAAATTTGTCTGCTTGGTAATAGCAATTTGAAAATTGCTAAAAATGGCAAAATTCGCGATAGTTATAAGTAAAAAAAATGTTTTTGTAAATATAAAATGATGGCGTGTTACTCTAATTTAAACTAAATAAGTTTCAGGTGAAAAATTTGTCAACTGTTTAAAAATAAATGTTATTTAAGTCGACTTCAAAAGAGTCATTTTTTCTTCATTAAAAAAGAATTCCTGTATTCAGTAGGAATTTTTTCATCATTTTCAACTTTATATTCTTACTTGCTACCTAAAACAGTACATAAACAAAAAAATGCTACAATTTTTGCAGCCACAGAATGAATTTCACAAATTTTAAAATTTCAAAAGTTTCAAAAACTTCTCGGCATCACTAAAACTATTAATTTTTTTTAACTCCAGTGAGTTTCTGTCACTAAGAGGACAAAACTTAAGGGGTACCGTTTTGGAAGCTTAAAGCAAAAAAAATTATTCAATGACTCATAAAAATGACTATGTTGAAAACACTTTTCGTTTCCGTTTTTGATCTGCTTAGACTTGTTTATTTATTCTAGTGTATGATAAGTAGAAAACCCTCAGATGAACAAAATATCTTTGTAAGTTGAGCTAGATAAATATACATTTTTTTAAAATATACACGTCTTTGTATTCTAAAAATTTGCTGCATTCACATTTTTTACTCTGTATAGGATATCAAACTTTTTTATCGAATTTTTATCAAGAAAAAGTCCTCAATATATCAAAAACGTCTTTCATGGTTCAGCGTCTAAAAATTAATCTTTGAGCGGACTGTTCTAGCCACCCGAAACAATAAAAAAATTTACATCTATGAAAATAACTAGAAAAATGATAAAAATAATAATTTTCTCAAAAACAACTAAATAAACTTCGTATTTTTTCAATACGTTCTTTCTTTTAAGTTTCAATTTCTGTTGCCAAACCTTCCCTTTCTTATTATCAAACTTATAATTTATCATCCTGCTCCGCGTATAAAATATAAAAAAATTTCAACTCCAAAAATAAAATCCCATACATTTCCCGCACCAATAAATTTCTCATATAATTTCCGCTTTTCAAGCTTTTCCCGCACGCTGGCCACCCTGTAAAAGAAAAGTATATATTGTAAAACTTGATAGCAAAGTGCAATTATGAAAACAATGTATATAACTTCAATTAAAATTTTTCACAATAAATTGAATACTTGAAAATTTCAATTATTTGAAACGAAACAAATTGTAATTGAATAAATTCTACATGGAACAATTAAAAATTGGAAACATTTAAGTTTAAATAACTAAAAGGATTTTCTTGTTTTTGGATTACACCTAAGAAATTGTTTAAATAATTGAAAATGTTAAGTGTTTATATTATTTATCGACATTATTAAACTTACGAACTTAAGTTAGAAGTATTCAGAATATGACTATTTCTGTTTGTTTGAATACTACATTTCACAATTTTAAACTGAACATTTTCAAAATTTAAAATTCATATTAGAAATTCAAAGAGATTAACAGAACTTGGAATTGACAATATTGAAAATAAAGAACTTTCAACCTGGAAGTTCCAAAAATTGAGCAATTTTAAATTCAGGATGGTCGATTTAATCGAGGAAAAAAATTCCCGGTCATTTCCCGGTTTGCGAAAATTTTTCACGGTCATTGAAACTGAAAAATTCGAACTCTAAAAGCAGAAAATATTTTAATTTGAAGTTATCAAAAGTGAACTGCAAATTAAAGTACTTGAAGTGGAACTCTTTCGAATTTTAAAGTTTCAAAATTTAAACTAAACACATTTTTAATTTAGACATTTTTTATTTAAACGAACAATAATTTAGACGTTTAAAATTGAAGTTGTCAACACTTATCAATTGAACAATTTTAAGTTTCAAGGATTTCACAAAGATTCCGAAACATTTCAGAAGATTTCGCTGAGGTCTTGCATATTTCAAAAATTTCATGAAGACTTCAAAGATATCAAAAAATTTCAAAATAGTTAGCAAAGTTTTCAAATATTCCACAAAGATTCTAATGATTACATAAGGGTTTCAAAAATTTTCAAAGAGTTAAAAAAGTTTTTTAATATTTAGCAAAGATTTCAATGATTCCAAAAGATTTCAAAAAAGTTAACAAAGTTTTTGAATATTTCACAAAGACTTTAATAATTACATGAAGACTTTAAAAATTTCACAAAGATTTCGGAAGATTTCATGAAAAGGTTTCAAGAGATTTCAAAAGATTTCAAAGATTTCAAAATATTTCAGAAGATTTCAAAGATTTCGCAAAGAAAAATTAATTTCGCGTTAAAAAAAGTGAAATCGAACTTATTTCAAAGTGCATTATATCATGTGATATAAAATGTGTGTTATTTCAAGTGATTAGATAGATTTTTCTCCTAAAAATTTGTAAGATTCCTGGTCAAAAAATAAATTTACTGTCATTTCCCGGTTTTTCCCTATCTCAAAAAATTCCCGGTTTTCGGTTTAAAATATTAAAATTGAAACAATTTCTATGTGCAGGAACAGAAAAGTCTACAATTTTAAACTAAAAATGTTCAGTGCTTAAAATAAAAATTAGAAACGATAAAAAAGTATAAAAAAATGGAATAAAAAGGATTCAAAATGAAAAAATTCAAATTAGAAGTTTCAAAATTGACTTTTGAAAATTAAAACATTCAACATTAAAAAAATTTAACTTTGAAATATTGAAATTGGAAAAAATTTATGTTTGAAATTATAGTATTCACAATGGTACAATTTCAAATTTATATAAAAACTTAACTCTAGCACTTATTTTAATTTGAAGCATCCAAACTTGTACAAAATTTGATTAAAAGAATTCTAAATTTATTTTTAACAATTTCCAATTTGAATCCCTTAAACTTAAAACTTTGAACTAAGGTATAAAAAACAGACTAAATTTTAATTACATACGGATTTAAAGAGTCCTTTATTTCAAATTGGAGGTATTCAAAATATGGTACAAGCCCAATTTTGAATACTTTAAACTGTTCAAAGTGAAAAGATATAAGAAAATTAATTTGAAAAACTATTCAAAAATCGTAGATTTCCAATGGATTTTTTTTCATTTGAGAGACTTGATATTTTTAAATTGTTCAATATTGTACGCTACAATTAGAATTTTCGAAATTAAACAATTCAAATTAGATTCAATAAAAAATCAACGTTTCTGAGTCTCAAATATTTAATAATAATAATAATAATAAAATACACCAATGTTTTACTTGGAATTGGAAGCATTGGAAATTGAAGTAGCCTTAATTTCTGTCTTTCAAAATAAATTATTTAAAATGGAACAATTCAAAACTGTAAACTTCCAATCAAAACTTTAAACAAGAGAAATCTGTTATAACAAAACAATTAAAAATTTTCAAATTGAACAATTAAAATTAGAAACATTTAAAATTTAACAATTCTATCTTAAAGTATTAAAGCTCGAGCACTTCGAAATACTGTGAAATTTCGTCTTTAAATTTTGAATGATTTGCAAATTCGGGTGTTTTCAAATGTTTTCTAAGTTTGAGTTTGAATTACTCATGCATATATAAATATCAAGATAATAAAATGAATAAGTTTTCCTTAAAAGAACTTAAAAAAAAAACAATTTAAGTGAAATAATTACATTTGCCAAAGTCACTCGATTTTTTAGATGAGTTTGAACAATTTTGTCCAATGCTTTCTTGAAACCCTCAGGATTAGGGATCACTTTTCCCGTATGACTCAGCAAATACTCTCCTGCCAGTTCTCCCTGAAAAAACATTTCAAAAGAACTCTGTTTTTTTTTCTTTCAAAAAGTTTGTTTTATTACATACATCTCCTTTAGCGACTGAACGAAATACGTCTCGAAAATTTTTTCGACATCTTTCATCCAAAGAGGCGACAAGACCACAATCTAAAATAACCAATCGCAACCTATCTTTATTTCTAAAAAACAGATCACCGATTTTTTCAAAACAGTCACCAAATCCTTCTGGAGTTTTTAGATTTTCTACAAGAATATTTCCAGGATGAAGATCAGAGTGTACAAAATTATCTTCAAAGATCTGGCATAAGAAAATTGATTTAATTATAAAATTAATTTAAATTTTTTTTATTTAAAACAGATATAAACTAGCTGTGAATGCTCTTGGGTGTTTCTACTATGTTTTTATTCATAAATTTATGGTGTTCATTTGATGAGCACTTTGTTTCTTCATTATAATTAATTAGCAAATATATTTACTTCCTCACAGAGAATGTACTAATGATTTTTTGAAATGATTGAAAGTTAATAATTGAAATGTTTAAAAAAATCAAATATTAGGGGGTGCTCTGACCAATATAAAAATAAAAAAATACAATTGGGTCACTCCATTCGCCTTGAATCAAAGAGTCTTTTTTATTCTTTCATCAACTTTGAATTATGAAAATGAAAAAAAATTACTATGAAAAAACCATTTTAAAAATATTATGAATATTTTTCAAGATCTTTCGGCCAGTTTTGATATATATTAATGATGAAAATAGATCTTCTAAATTCCATCAATTTATCTGAAACCGTCTTCAAGTTATAGTGTTAAAAAAAGTGTGACATCCACACAGACACATACATCCATACAATTGCTTAGAACATTGTATTGGACATTTTTAAATTAAAGAACGTTTAATTATTAACGAATTAAAATTTTTTGAAACTAATACCATTACAAAACAGCCTCTGTGAGGAAACAAAATTATTAAAAATTATTTTGAATTTTGATGATTTAGGCCATGTAATACTTACCCGATTCCTACTTTACCGATATTTCTTCGCAATAAGCTGAATAAGCCAATAACTCACGCCTACACAAATTGAGATATCAAGTTGAAAATTTGGGAAATCAAGTGATAGGTTCTAAGGAACGTTTGATGGTTCTAAATTTTTGGAATTACGAAACAAAATTATTTTTGGAATTTTTTTTTTGTATTTCCAGAAATTTAGGACAATACAAATGTTTCTTCGTGCCCTTCAATGTCGATAATGTAGGGATCGGGTAAGTATTGCATGGCCTTAATATAAATGATTATCAAAAAATATTTTCAAAAATGCACAGTGGATTGACAATTTTTTTAAAACGATTCTTTACAGAGAAATTCAAACTAGCCTGTCAAAAATATTCTATTCCGTTTTTCGGATTGCAAAAGTAAATTATTAATTACATTTACCATTTTGAGGACAGTAGTAATTCCAATTTTGGCGATTTTGTGTTTCAAATCTACATTGTTGCAATCCAAATATTCAGAAATGCAGGCACCACTGTGAAAAGTTTCTACCAGAATTCGGCGATCAGTATATTCCATTATGGGACTTGGAAAAACGATTTCGGCTTTTCCAGAGAAGTGTCTTGAAAATTGTGTTAAATTCAAGGCTTCTATTTCCATATTTACCTTTGAAGTCAATAAAAAATTGAATTGCTTCAAGAAAATAAAATAAAATCTATACAAAACGTTTACTGAATATTAATTATTTAATAATAATAACAATTATATCTATTAATTTGGGGAAGAAACTCTAAATTCGAGAAAATTAATAAAAAATCGAAGAAAAACTTTGTTAAAATCTTCTTTAAAGAAATTAATTAAATTACTCACTTGGTTACTCATGATTTTCGAAAATTCTTCAACACAATCAGTGATACTCAACCATTTGAGACTAGGAAAGAAATATTCTATTCCCACCGAGATAAAGTGCATTACTTTCAAGTCTCTCCTGATAAAAAAAACAACATTTTTATTAACCTTAAATTAATTATTATTTTTAATTTCAATTGATTAAATAAATAAGCAAATAATTTTATCGTACTCAAGTCGTTTTTCGATTCCAGGATGTAAAACTTTCACAGCGACTGGATAAAATTTAATATTATTTGAATTCGACTTCAGGTCGGGTTGTAAATTTTCCTTTTTATTGATCGTTCTATCTGCAAAAAACACGATTTAAGATTTGCAGTGTAACAAAACTAAACGAGTCTACGTCTTGTTTCTATTTTGTACTTCCGAGATTCATACTTACTCCAGAAATCCAGAAGATGATTTAAATACAGGTATTCAGCAACTGTGGAAATAGAACCCAAAGTATCTTTAGTAAAGTCAAAGAAGCTTCAAAATTTCTTAGCTTACTTTCAATCAGATTAGAAACTTTTGAGTCACGTTTCATATTTATTGCAGTCTCGCGATTAATCCAAGCTTTGTAAACCTGTATTTCCACAAATATCGAAAATAATATGGGCATATATTAATGAATATCAACTTCAAATTTGAATCAAATTTTTTATTCAAATTCGGTAGCTCTCAAATTTGAAAAGCTTCGAAGTTCAAGTCCTTTTGAAAATTGAAAGTTTTTAGACTGTAATAATTCTAAATTTTGAACAAGTTTTAAACTTCGAGTGCTTATAAAATTTGAAGACTTTCCAATTTCAGACATTTTCAAGTGTAGACATATTTTTAAATTTTAAATTTATTCTAAAGTTAGGTATTTTTAGAGTACTTTTCAAAATTCATGACTTTTAAATTCCAAAGGTTTGCTAAATTTGTATGAATTAAAATTTGAAAGACGTTCCAAGTTAAGACTGTTTTAAATTAGAAACCTTCCCGCACGATTTGAAAATTTTAAACTTTTTTCTTTAGTCCTTTTTCAATTTCTTTCTTTCGAATGAACGCTGCCAAACTTGAGAAATTAAACTTAAGCAATTTAAATTCTGCTGCTTTCAAATTGGAATTATTTTCTGAGTTCCAAATTGCATTTCTCTAAAGACGTTTTAAAAGTTTTTCAATTTCCAACGCTTATAAATCATAATTCAATTCTTTTCGAAAAACGAACGCTTTCAAGTTTTTAATAATTTCCAAATGCAGTCCCTTAAAATTCAAAAATATATAGCATACTATACATATGTGCAAAAACTCTTATTTTAAATTTACCTGAGCACAGCATCCAGAACCAATAGGAGCATCGCTATCGAATTTGATAAATAATTCCTTCCAATTTGTCCCATAAGTGACCTCGAATATATGTTTCGTATAAGTCCACGAATGCGATGCTGCGTACCTTTGGAGTTTTGAAAGTGTCGTGCAAAATTCTTGTGGAAAAAGATCCCTTCGAGTAGCTATCCATTGTCCAAATTTAATAAATGTCGGGCCCAGGAGTTCGATTGCTGATAAAAACAAACCAAAAACTCAGTGAATAAAAATAAAAATACCTGTCTCCTATTTCTAAATTTTGAAATTTAAATAACGTTCATACCTCTGAGAAGAACTGGAGGAAAAGCATTATCGATTCTGAGCAAACGGGCCGTCCAGTAAAAAGTTAATAACCCAAAAACTACTGTCGAAATGAAAATAATCCGAAGAATCACGAGTGCCAAGTCCAATCCTAAATCGAGCAAAGACGATGAATCTTGATTTTTCTTAGTTAAAGGAATTGGAACCGTAGATTGTTTTCCTTGCGGAAAAACCGCGACTGTTTTATGAAATGTTCTCTTCGCCAAATCCCTATAATTTTCTCTAATGTGAATAGACTGAAATTTTTTCACTGAACGTTTTTTTAATATGGATCTTGTTTGCAGAAACTTTAATGGATTGAAGGAATTTAGTTTATTGAGTATAAAAGGCCGCATTACTGAATTTCATTTTTTAAATTTAAGAAACATTTTTTATGGTTCTTTATCCCCTCCTTGAAGGGAAATATTTTCTATATATTTTCTTTTTAAGAAAAAGTAACAGTGACGTCAGTTTGAAACTGAAGCCTGTCAAATATCGAGAATTAGATTAACAAAAAAGGACCAAAAAATCGATCTGATTCAATTTCTTGAGTTCTGAAAATAAATACATATTAAATTAAAATTAACTTCATTATTGAATAACTCTACTTAGATAAACATTTCTTTACCTTGATCAAAAATTTTAAATTTTTGAAAATGTGAAAGAATTAAAATGAAATGAAAAAAAAAATTAATGAAAACAATTAAAATGTTGAGATTGCGTCTGAGAAAGTTGGTTGGCCTAAAGCGAGGGGATTTTAATTATGAATAAAATTTAATTTCGTGAAAAAAATAATGCTGAAATAAAAAGGTAAATGAATACACTCTTTGCTTTTTCTTCTAAAAAACTTTATTTTTTTTTTAACAGAATCCAGAGTATATTTTTATACTATGTTCGAAAGTCTTTTTTGTTAGAACTGTAATTATAAAATCATTTGTATTTCTTGAAAACTTAAAATATAATGAAAACATACAATATTTTGTACCGAAATTTCTTCAGAAGACTGGTATTTATTTTTGTCTGAATTTTAAATGCGAATAAAGTAAAATTAATAGTGTCATTTAAAAAAAATGGAAATTTATCAAATTCAAACCCTTAAAAAGAAACGGCTTCCTAAATTTGGAAAACTTTAAATTTTAAGTTCCTTATAATCCGGGTGCTTTCAAAACTTAAAGCATTTTCAAATTTGAATATTTAGATTCAAATACTGATGTGTGAAATTATTAGTTTTAGAACGTTCTAAACTCAAAATTTTTCAATTAGGGGCTTCCAATTTGGACAAAATTTTAGTCCATAAGGATTCAGTTCAAAATTGTTTTAGATATAATGAATAATACAGTCGTACTAGAATTGCAAATAATATTTGATTTGCAGAAGGGATTGGATCGCAGTAGACTTAATTTCCAAATAAGTAATGAAAATGGCTGCTATTTTCAATTCTATTTATAGAACTGAAAATTATTGCAAATTTTTTTCATATTTGAATATTGAGGCTTTCAACTTGGAATGAAAGTTTACAATCTTGAAGGATGCAATTCAAAATTATTCAGTTTAAAACACCATTAATTTAAAAATTTCTAATTTACAATGTCTCAAATTTCAATCTGAATTCAATCAATTTTGAACCTATCAATTTAAAATTGTAGAATTTTAAGCGATTTAAAATTAAAAACACATTATTGAACGTTCAAAATTGTTTAATTTGAAACGCTTTCAAATTTTTAATTGTCCAATTCTCAACTTACCAATCAGAAATTATTCGATTTTGAACTTTTTCAATTTAAAAATGTAATATTGTCTAATTTATGAAGTTGTAATCTGAAATTATTCAACTTTGAATGCATTCATTTGAAAGTGTAGAATTTTTAGACTTGAATTGGAAACTGCGCGATTTTAAACATTTCAGTTTCAAATTGTTTAATTTCAAATTAATTGTAAACTATTCAAACCAAAACCATACATTACTGAAAGCTTAAATTTGAAACACTAGAAATTTCCTGTCAGAAATTATTCGATTTTAAATTTAATTTAAGATGTTCTAAGTTATTAAGTGTCCATCTGAAAAAAGTTAAATTTGATTATATCAATTTAACATTGTAGAATTTGAACAATTTTAATTTGAAACACCACCATTCCGAATGTTTTAATTTTTAATTGCTTAATTTCAAACGTCTTGAAATTGTAGATTAAATAATTTCAAACTATATTTTTAAAATAAAAATGTTCCCAGCTGTCATTAAATAAATTCACTGCGACTACCCTGGTGAGAATTTATTTTCACAATAAAATAGAATATATTACAATGAAGTACAATCTAAAAATTTTATTTTTTTGTAAAAATTTGAAATTACTTTTCAAATTTTGTAAAGGTGCCAGAAAAATAGGAAAACATTGTAGTTAGATAGTAAATATGTTTTCAATTTTTTTTTCAATCGCAGAAAATTACAACAAAATTTTCCTAGAAACTACAAGTTTTTGCTAGAATTCAGACACTAACAAAATTTGATAAGACTCTTATAACAAATTCTTACAAAAAAACTGCAGATTTCACATTTAGCTACGAAATTCTTGGAAATTAAAAAAAGAAACCAAGAATCTAAGAATCAAATTTGGACAGCACACTATTATATATCTCCATTCAAATTAAAAAAGAGACATTTAAAAGTGTGTTGTCCAAATTTAATCGTTCGATTGTCGTTTTTTTTTTTACTTCTAAGAATTTCGTAGTTGAACGAGAATGTTAGATGTTCAAGAGGAATTTGAATTTTGATTAATTCTGTTTTATCGTTAAAATACATTTCCACCAGGGAACCCAGAATGAACAGGATGTCTAGCGAAATTTCGTTTTCAAATTCCCGAATTTCCCGGATCGGAATTAACGTTTTCCCCGTTTTCCCTTACGATATATGTCTCCATTTCGCGCCTCATTATTAGTTTAAAAAATGTCTCAAACATACTAGACAAGTTATCAAAATTAATATACTTTTATCAGGGTTGTTATTATTTTACTAAGAGGAACGGTTTAGGATAAGTTTTAAAGAAAATAGTTTAAAATGAAAAGTCAAAACATCATGACAGCACAGTTTTATCAAAACGTTGATTATATTCTATGGAAAAAATAAGCCGAAGAAAATTGTTTTATTTTGACTTTTTTTGCAAAATTTATGAAACCTTTGTCAAAAATACTTCAAACTAGTATCGTTGGACGCAGAAACTTTATATCTTTCATCCTACTTTGAGCAAAGAAAGTAATTTGTTTTATGATCAAAATTAGATGATTTTATATAACTAACAAACACCAGGTAGTCCCATACTTCTTTCCGATAGTGCATATTGAAAAAAAATGGTATGAAAAAAGTGAATTATACTATTAAATTGTTATTTTATTTTGTTATTGTTCTTGAATTGCGAAAAAAATTATACATGAAATATTCGCTCCTCACATTGATGATCACTCAAAACGGAACATACAAAAAGTATAACAAAATTTAAAAAAATGTATTGGAAAAACTTCAACCTTACATGCGTTGATTAAAAATAGTATAAAAATTACTAAAATAAATACAAATAAATAAATAAATAAAATAAATATAAAACATGAATGAAAAGTAAATTTTGAAATAAACTTCTGTATATACAAATTTATTAGGACAAATAAAAACATTGATGTTCACAGAAACATGGAACCAATTTATTGGAAAAATTCTTTTTTCGAGATTCTAAAATCTTTTAGTTAAAAATTTTTCCATTTTATGTCTTCATTTTTAAGCGTAAATTTTCAATGTAAAGAATTTTAAAATGCAGTTTTGAAGACTTACACAATTACAAAATAATTAAAAGCGTTTGAAATACAAAAATTTTGATAAAAAACGTTTTAAGTAGTTGAACAAATGTAAACGTCCCATTGAAACGAAATGAATAATTGTCCATTTGTTATTTATACATCAAAATTGAAAAATTTGACTCAAAATTAATAATTAAAAAAAATGAAAAAACAAAACTTCGAACGTTTAGTGTTTAAATTTATCACTGAATTCTTAACGATTTACGAATTTATATTTCAAACAATTCAGATTCAAGTTATTTAGTTTTGAATATTTGATTCATAATTGCTTATTTTCAATAAGAAATCGAATTTTTCTAAATATTGAAGAAACGTCCTTTTTCAATTAAAAAATTTCAAATTGAATGTGTTAAAAATGGAATATTTTAGACTGAAACAATATTTGAACAGGATTTGAAATTGAATAAAACCATTTAATTACGAGTCTGTTAATTTGAAATTATTTAAAAATGTAAAATTTCAAATTTACTTCAATTTAAAGTTGTTCAATTAAATAGTTGAGAGCTTCCATTTTATACGTGAAAATTATTGAGCGTTTGAATAAAAAAATTTCAAGCATCAATTTTAAAAGTTTAAAATTGAAAAGACCGGGAATTTTTTTCTTCCACTGTAGCAGCCACCCTGTACAAATTCAGGACCAGAATACGATCGGAAATTTACTAGAAATTTTTTTTTTTTTAATTTTCCCAAATGCCTTGTTTATAATTAACAAACTTATCGACAAAAAAACAGCAGTGTGCACAATGTGCACAAACCGTGCACAAAATCCCCGGATTTCCCGGGTCGCTAGACACCCTGAAATAAAAACTGAAGATAATAGCGTACCCTGATTTTTCAAATCCTAATTCACGACGATTGAAAGGATTGAGGTCAAGAAATAAAATCTCACTTACGTATATAAATAAATTTCTAGTATCGGACGAAGATAATATACAGTTGACGTGTTTCATAATTCAGACATGCATACATACACAATTAAGTCGATGGGTTACTGAAATACTTGTCGGACTGGGCGTCATAGAAAGCGCTCGATTAGAGAGATCTATCAAAAGCGTTGATGAAAATTCGACTGCTGAGTCGGCTGAGCAGTCGAATAAACCATCCCCGGGGGCTGTTGATGGGTCATTGCGTGACTTTGGTGCTGATGAAATTCTGGTGCTCCATGAGGTCCATTCAGTCGCACTCTTTTTGGATTTTGACCGTGATTGTGTTCACCGTTACCTCCTTGCTGCTGCTGATTTTGTTGCTGAAAATTCAGATTACGATAGCCTCGCGTCAAAACTCTACCGCTTTCAATATTCGCAGCATGTCAGCTTTAATGATTCTAAATTCCAAATTACAAATGCTTCTGTGCTTATAAATTGTTAGTGATTTTAAAGTAAGGATTTTTTTAAATTCGAGTAAATGCTTCAAAATTACAAGGGCTTTTAGAATTTGAAAGCTTATAGTGCGGAAAAATTTCAATTAAAATATTCGGAAGCTTTCAAATATGGAAATTGGGGTCATTCCAGAAGCGATACTGACTTTTTTCAAAAATGATCACTTTAAAAATGTAGTCTTGTGCTCTGAAAATGACATCACAAAATGCTGCATAAATTAGAAAGCACGAAATGTAAAACTACTGAACTACAGCCAGAATGTTGTTAATTAATGTATCTTTCAAAGCTTAGTAGCATAAATGAATTTAAAAATTAAGGAAATATTTTTAGTTTACATATAAGGATATTTCAAACCAAAAAATGCGTTTTCGAAGAAAGCAGTAATATTCGGAAGCCATTCTTTTTATTAAAAGGTACGTACCAGTCCAAAGTAAAAGCATTTTTTAATTCATTTATGCAAATTTTGTATTGTTTAATTCTAAAAGCATTCAAAATCATTAAGACTAAGTATCGTAATTTTCTTAAATTAATTAATTTCGGAAGCCTTTAAAATCAGAATGTTTCCAAATTTCAAGATTTTCTCAAATTCGCGCGCATATAATGTAGAAAATTTTCAAAATTCTTTAAAATGTATCAAGTTTCTCATGATAGACAGCTTTCAAACCTTTAGGTTTCGAAATTTCAAAGGCTCTTAAATTTGGAAGATTTTCCAAGCACCAGCATTTCAAAAACTGATAATCTTTCAAAGGCGATTTTAAAATTTAGGCCTCGCCAAATTTGTAAGTTTTCAAAATCTGAAGCTTTTTAATTTGGTGCTTTGAAATTCAAAATGCATGCCAAATTGAAATGCATTCAAATACAAATGTTTCAGACATTTGAGTTTTGGCTATTCAGATGCGTATGCTTTCAAACTTTTGTCTGTCACATTCTCCGTGCTTTTCAAATTTTATGAAAATGTGGAAGAGTTTTCAAATTAAAACGCTGACGAATTTGACAAATTTTCCAACTTTCCAAATCAACTTTAAAGATCTTTATGACATTTTTTTTTTGTTTAATGTAAAACTTTTCATATTAAGACGCTTTCAAATGCGTTAATTTTCATAGATAATGGCATTTTTTAATTCTGAAAGACTTTCTACATTAAAAAGCTTCAAAATTTTAAATGATTTCAAAATTTAGACACACTGAAATCCAAAAAATTAGTAGAATTTCAGCGTTTTCCGGCTGCATCTATATGTTCGAACTTCCAAATTTTGTGAATTATAATTCAGGCGCTTTCATATTTTAGGCGCTTCTAAATTTAAAAACGATTTCAAATTAGTGTGTCTTTGAATTTTGAATGATTTCAAAACTACTGATATGAAAAAATGTATACATTTTTCAAATATCGTCACACTTAAACTGTCATAATTTCCAAATTTTGTCGCTTTAAAATTTTGAAGGCTTTCTGTAAGTCAAGCAATTATAAAGCAGCGCTTTTTAAATTTGCAGTTTCATGTTTTCAATTTACAAGACATCAAATTAAATTTTGAAGGCCATCGAAATTTGTGTGCTTCTAAATTTTGGTTGCTCTTAAATTTGCAAGTTTTTAAAATTGCAAGATTTTCAAAAGTCGGCCGCTTTACAATTTTGATTGGCTTCAAATTAAAATTGAAATTTTGAAGGCTTTTGTAATGTACGCAATTGTAAATTTGTAGTGCTCTTAAAATGTGAAGTTTTATATTTTTAATTTACAACACTTTGAATTAGATTTTGAAAGCTATCGAGTTTCTGTGTTCCTAAATTTTTTGTGCTTTTAAATCTAAAAACTTTTAAACTAGCAAGGTTTTTAGAATTTGTCGCTTTAAAATTTGTATTAATATAACAAATTTAGCGTTTCTAAATTTAATGTAAATTTCTAAACTTAAATCTCAATTTCCAAACTTGGGTGCTTAAAGCTTTTTATACACTATACCAATTAAAATATTCTATATGAATTAATCACATAAAACGAAGTAAAAATTATATTTCTATTTCTATAATTTTTTATATTATGGCAGCTTTAAATATCGAAGGCTTTCAAATTTTTAAATTTGGTCGCTCTCCAATTTCGAGTGCTTTTCCAATTAAGGTCCTAAAGGTTATCAATTTAAGCATGTTTTACCAAAACTTTTCTCTACTTGATCAATTTTAAATTTTAAATTCTTTCGATATTTTAATAAAATTAAAATTTCATACGTTTTCCAAATTTCTAGCGCTTCTTACTTAAAAAGTCTCAATTTGGCAATGGATTTACTGCAAGTAAAATAGAAACTCACAAATATAACCCAAGACTTTCTTACATTGTATTTTAAATTAGAAACCTTCCCCAATATTTGCTTTTTCGTAAATTGGAAAAGCTTTCGATATTCTCAACCACAAATTAATATTCTACTGAATAAAAAGAAAATACATGATTAATGAGAAAAATCTTACTCTAAAGGATAAAAGAACTCAACAACTCTACTTTTGGACTTCCGGTACGACTCTTATGCAAAGATCGAGCGGCAAACATCGCAAAAACCCGGCCACCCTACGGTACTGACAAAGTTTATGCGGCGCTTACTCTATAAATACATACCTGATCATACTTGAAGTCCAAGCACTTTTTTGGGTATCTCTACACACGTCTGATACGAATTAGGAATGTTTAAACTACATAATAAGTACCGTTTGTTGCTGATTCTGCCTTGCTTTGTTTTCAGTCTTTTCCTCTGTATCGTCGTCCGTCAGGAATTCCCTCTTGGGATAAGGAATAGGACATCCGGCGAAAATACTGAAATCATTTCAAAAATCAATTAGACGATGGGTTGTTCACTCTTGAAATCTTTGAGAAATCTTTGTGAAATTTTGAAATCTGTTGAACACTCAAAAGTCGAGTGGTCAACCCCTTACAAATAGATGTCTAATCTTTTTTCAATACCATAAAACCCTAAAAGGAAAAAAAAGTTTTCTTACTCCTGAGTTGGCAGAGGTTCCTCTAGAAAGTAAGCGTCTTGCATCGACTGTTCAGACGTGATTCTTTTATTAGGATCCATCGCCAATAGCCTTTGTAACTGAAAAATTCATGAAATTCTCACAGCAAAATTTTCTATATTTTTTACTCATGGATACAATATTCTAAGAAAGGTAACCAAATCTTACCAGAGCAAATGCTTTACTGTCCGGTTTGATTTTATGCCGATCCATGTATTTCGTGAGCGAACAATTCGCGTAACTGAAAAATAAATTTGAGTCTTTTATGATTTGCTTTAGAATCCGATTTGAAATTGCGGGAGCTTTCAAAATTTTACTCTTTTTCAAATTCGGAGTTTCTCCAATTCTGAATAATCTTTTTTGTTCAAGTTGAGCGCTTTAAAAATATGAATACTTTCCAAATTTCGAAATAATTCAAACTTCGAGGGCTTTCCTATTTCGAACGATTTCCAAATTCAGAATTATATGGATGTAAAGCTCGTAATTTCAACATTAATTTCGCACAAATGTCGGCAATGTTGGGAATTACTGGAAATAACCAGACAATTACCAACACTATCAACTGTTTTCAGCGGCGAATTTCAAATAGTTGATTATCTTGTTTTCGATTTTTAATGTCCACTAACCTTCCCTTTTCCCTGTGAACAATTAATACACTTATGTAGTAAAACTCGTTATCATTAAACCCTAACATTCTTAGGGTAAATATATAGATTCAATATGCCAACAAAATTTTGAAAAATAAATAAAAATTGTAGTTTATGTTCACCGGGCATCCTATTGACTTAACTAAGACCCTTTATTTAAATACTTTCATATAAAAAAATTTCGATTTAATAGTTACATCCGCTCAAGTTTCTGAACAATTTTTGAAAATCATTAAATTCGCTAATTCCCAATAATTTCCACATTTACCGGAAAAATTCGGGCATTAGGCCTTTCCGTAATTGCGGGAATTTCAGATCTCTAATCGGTATTGAAAATAAATTCTAAAATAAAAAAAGACTTACTTCGATCGTTTAAAATCTTTCAACAAAGTCGGATGCTCAGGCATTTTCTTAATGTCCTCCCAATCCTTTTCCATCGGGAATCCCATAACATTAAATATCCTTTAATTGAAAAGCATCGTATTAATACGAAATAATAAATGAGATTTTTAAAAGTTTTAAGTTCTTTACCTATCCAGTTGGTCATGGTGATATGGATTGCTAGTTTTAATATCTTCTTGTCTACAGTGAAATATAGGTTCAGAGGTTAACAATTCAGCAAATATACAACCAATCGCCCAAATATCTGAGAAAGAAGCAATCCAGAAATGTAAGAAATTCGTCAAATTCAGTATTTAAGTATTCAATTATTTATTTATGTTAATTTCGAGTTGATTACCTATGGCTTTTGTGTAATGCCTCGCGCCAAGGAGAAGTTCTGGTGCTCTATACCAGAAAGTTACTACGACGGGATCTAAATCGGCAAGAGGTTTCAAGGGAGCATTGAATAATCTAGCAAACCCCATATCTGCTATTTTCACTCGTCCCCTTTCATTTCCTTCTCCCATTACCAAAATATTCGCTGGTTTCTAGAAGTCAAATAAAATTTTAAATACAGTTTTTAATTCCTTTTAATTTTGAGAGTTTGGAATTTTAATGTTTTCGTAATAAGGGTTTGAATAAATAATTAAAATCTTCTATTTACGAACAACTTGGATTATTAGCTACTTAAAATTATCAGTCATTTAAATTATATTTGAAGAAATAGATATAATTACCAGGTCCCTGTGAAGAACCCAATTGGAATGCAGATAATGAATACCATCTAAAATTTGATACAATAAAGATTTGACCATGCCTTTCGGCACTAGAACCGTTTTCTTGTTTGCTTTCGCCGCCCTGTGGAATTTGATAATATGCTGAAAGGAAATAAATAATATTAATTATCATCCTTTCTACACTTCAGAATTTCTAACTTGTATATTTATTTCATTAGTATCTCATTTCTTGATAATGTAGATAGGTTACTAATTTCATACCCATAAATCATGTTCCGCAAAGTCAAATAGTAACCAGACTTTTCGGTCTGTATGTGAGAGAAACACACGGATGAGAGTTATCACATTAACGTGTTTTAATTCCCTGAGTAACTGTAAAAAATATTCATGAATTGTAACTGAAGTATTAATATATCTCCATTTATGAACTAATCGATTCGTCTCTTGAATTAAATTTGATTAATTAAATAATACTTTTATTGAATTCCAAACCTACCTTAATTATTATATAACATTAATGCCAGAAAATATATTATTAAAAAGTAATCTCTCTTAATAAAATTATTTTCAATACTTAC
Source organism: Melikaiella ostensackeni (assembly GCA_032362435.1). Taxonomy (NCBI): domain Eukaryota; kingdom Metazoa; phylum Arthropoda; class Insecta; order Hymenoptera; family Cynipidae; genus Melikaiella; species Melikaiella ostensackeni. The sequence goes on along the minus strand of JAUMHM010000071.1, from coordinate 32,026,094 downwards.
AGCTATTTCGCGACATGCAGACATAGAAAGTCCCGTGCCTTCAATTTGTTTTAATCCGAAATCTTTAGTATCTGGACGAGATTTCAGTTCACTGTCTGGAACACTGAAGAATTTATAGATTTATATATCAATTAATTTTTTAATATCTATTGCAAATTGCAAAAGTTCACTTCGGCGTTGGAAAAATAGAAATTTTAAGACTTTCAATTTTACCAATTTTTTATCATCAATTATATAAAATTGGATAATACGCAGTATAATACTTTTCTGTAGTAAATAAAATCAAGTGTGCAAATCTTCAGACTTTGGGAGTGCTCGAGTTTTTAAAACTTTACAATTATAAATGTTTAACCTGTTTAAAATATGTTTAAAAATTGAGGTGCTTTATTGCTAAAACCTTCGAATAATTTGTGAATTTATATTTCAATAATTTATAAATACAGGTAGATTTAAATCCCAGGCATTCAAATTTTGTATTTTTTACATTTTCAGAGCTTGAAACTTCGTTCGCTCTCTAATTCAGTGGTTTATTATTGTTGCCAAAATTTTTTTATTCAAACTTTGATGAATTTTGAAAATTTTATGTTTAAAATCATTTTTATCTAAGATTCTCATTTTAGTCATCTTGATCAGTTTTAACACAAGATTCCGTTTTACCATTCGCAAACCAGAAACCTAACGCACCAACTCAATAAACTAATTAAATCTTACAAATATTTTTACGTCATTAAGACAAGATGGAAATTTTTAATTGAGAAATTAAATTCACTTTTTGTGTGAAAGAAAGACCGCCTCTCAACACCAACGCTTTCATTAAATTTGAAATTGCACAATTTGAAACGTCCAATTGGAAATTAAATCGTAGGATTTTTAATTGAATCCATCAAGATTCTACAATTTTATTTATAAAAAAGTATAAACTTGCAATCTAAAATTATTTAATAATTCTCAACGCTTTCAAATTGAAAATGTAAAATTTGTAACACTTTGAAGTTCGAACTGCTTTCTTATTATAGCCTTAAATTTAAAATTGTACAATTTTTAACCTTTTATTTAAAAATTGTGCAATTTTCAAAGAATCAATTTGAAGTATTTGATAAGCGTTTTCCATCTTTTTTTTTGTTAAAAAGTAAGCAATCAATTTTCAATGTTTTCAATTTTAGGTTATACAGTCTTGATCGCTTCAAAGTTAAAATTGATGAACACTTTAATGAAATTGTATAATTTAGAATATTTCATAACGTTTTAAAATTTAATATTTTTTTTGAATTGTAAGGCTTTTAAACTAAAATGCGTTTTAAACACTTCATTTAAAGTAACTTATTCAAAATGTTTTTAAATTTTCAAAAGTTAGAACATTAAAATATAGCAGCGTTTATGTGTACAAAAAAAATCGGCTATTTGTACCAAAATTTTGGTACAAATAGTCCCTTTTCCAGGGCTATTTGTACCGAAATTTTGATACACGTAGCCAGGGTCTTAAAATATCATTCCTCATTTGAATCAGCAAAAAATGTCGTATAATTTCAATATATTACAAAAGAACTTGATTTATCATAATGCAATAATTAAGACTTACACATGCATAATATTTAGTCAAGAAAAAGGCGTTAACACTTTTAAAAAATAAATAATTAATTAACCTAATTCAATATGAGTTTCCAGCCTAAATTATTAAAAATAAAATTCGATCAATAATAAGAAATCGCCACATCCGACGTAAATTCATATTAAATTTGCTCAACTCTAAAGTACAAAACGTAGAATTTATTTCCCTTACTCCAAAATCTGAATAATGCGCTTCAAATTTTCAGAACTTTTGGATTCCGTTGGAAAAGGTTTTGAAGCCTCAAGGCAGTCAAAAATTATCATAACACTTTCCAAACAAAATTCCTAAAAAGAACATAAAGCCACCAAAATTCGGGTTAGAAAAATGGGAAAATAGAATAGATTTCAAGCGGTGGCAAAACAGAAAAGGAAGAAAAGTTTCAAGTCATGATGGAATGCCCATCCCCAAAGCGAAAAGCTCGCCTTCAGAACCCATTTTTCTCATATTCTGAAGAGCGAAAATCGAAAAGATTTGAGAATCAATAGAAGAGAATATTAAATGAAATAAAAATAATTCCTCCAGGATTAGAAAATCGAGGAAAAATTGATAATGAAAAAGCGGATAGAAAACTAACCCTTCTTTCCTCCGAGCCTTGTAGACATGTCCATAAGTACCTCTGCCCACTTTACATCCTTCAAATTCGAACAAATCCTCGACCTTTGTTCGATCTTTTTGTGTTTTCATCTTGAATTCGTAATCCATCATGATTAATTTGGACAACAACAATTATCAACTATCACAGAGCATTTTGCCACTTTTGCAACCTTGTGCACAAAAGCTGTGCCTGTCTGCTAGAATTTTAGTTGGAAACAAACTGTCCAGATGGCCTCAGTGTTGATTGCTGGGCGCGAAATTTCAAAATTTGCGATCAAAATTCTACACATCAATCAATTTAGAGTAAAAATTGGATGTTGATTTGTAATTTTAAATCAAAAATTGAACGAGAGACTTCGCCTTGTGCATTTATTCTTGAAAAATTGACCGAAACTCTTTTTTTATTCATTAATTTGCAAGCTCATCTATTTTCTTATGTTGGCAACCATTGGCAACCGTCGACAATGACGCAAGCGGATGTGCAGAAAAATATGTGACGTCCCTTTCCTCTCAATCGTCTCCCATATTTTGATTCTTTAACGTTTATGGTTTACCGGTTAGGAAGCAATTTTGGTCGAAAATGTCATTTATTGCACGAGTTTCGGGAAATTCACAAATGTTCTCGATACGTAAGTTGACCGGAATGAAAATATAATTCATCTTAATGTAGAAAATAATGAATTTTTGGGTTGACAAGTTTCAACAAGTTAATTGACGTTGATCACGTTTTAAGTCGCATATAGGTAACTCGTGGTTATTTTTAAGTCATGCAATCAATAATGCATAATGCATATTGATTGCATCATTTTTTTCATAACTAAATTGGCGCATAAAAATGTCAAGAGAGTCTAAATTGTAATTTTTGTCAGGTGGAAAATTTTTGTTTTTAACCTTAAATTAATCAATTTTCTGAATTGTTCCAATTGTTTTTTTAGTTATTTTGATTCTATTTGTTATTTTAACTTTTATTAAGATTGCCTACTATAGCGAAGATTCAAAATATTTTTTTTTCTGTAAAATTAGCGGTTTTTTGTCCTTTAGAAATGTCAAAGAGGTTATATGGTATAAAATTTCCTTTCAACACGTTAGCATTATTTGTTAAGCTTTTCAAAAATAAAAATTGTTAAGAAAAATGAAGCAAATCTCCAACGATTATTTTTTTGAAGCGAGGTTAAATAAGTAAGCATTTGGGAATTTTCCGGAGAGTTTAACAATTTTACAATTCCTGCGACTTTTTTATTATTTCCAGAATTCAGTTTAAAGCTCTTATTTATATAGATGATTCACATGCATTAAATCTTTGAAAAAATAAGAAAGTGTCAAATTCTGAAAGCAAAAAAAAAAAACAATTTATATATTACTTTGTGCAGGCAAGAAGACGATATCAAATTTGATCAGAAATTTCGTTTCAAAACGAAGTTCTGAGCAACAAACTTTCACAGTTTGTGTAGAAGGCAACATAGGTAGTGGAAAAACAACATTTCTAAATAATTTCAAATTATTTAAAAACACTACTGTGATTCAAGAACCTGTTCAACTCTGGCGCGATGTTGCTGGAACAAATTTACTGGTAAAGTAATTCAACTATCAGAACTCGAACATTAGATATAAATTAAGTTCGACCTCGAAATTTAAAAATAATAGATAAATTAACAGGAACCCGACCGAAACTTTCGTTCCATGTCGTTACTGATAGAAAAAAAATTCTTACTAAACTTTGATCTGATATCTTCAGATTTGGACGAAATTAAATAATATCTGAAATTAGTTAATGATTGGATCAAACTTTTTTTTTTTAAACGGACAGTAACGAAATGGAACGAGAGTTTTGGTCGGGACCCTGTAAATTTAATTGAATTTGAAACTTATGAATTGAAATTAAGTTATTCATTTTAAATCCTTCGATAATTTTAACTCACTTATTAAATTTGCAGGATTTATTCTACAAGGACCCAGGCCGCTACGCCTTTTTATTCCAGTCTTACGTACAATTGACAATGGTGCGATTGCACGCTCTACATACTCCTCAGCCTTATAAAATCATGGAGAGATCTGCATACAGTGCACAACTTTTCATTGAAAACATGAAACGCTCAAAAACTATGCAGGAGGTCGAGTTTTTTGTTCTTGATGAATGGTACGATTGGTCACTCAAAAATTCTGCAATCCATACTGATTTAATAGGTAAAAAGAAATTCAATGAATCCCTTCTCATATCATTAAAACTGTTCCAAGTCTCACAATCTGATCTCTGTAAATTTTTCCGCATTCCTACTTTTTTTTAGTTCCGATCGAAAATTCAAAGGAGTGAACAGTTTTAAGTTAAAGGCCAGTAAGATATTATAGTTGGTCAATTTTAAATCGGAAGTCTTTCAAAATGAATTTTAGATTTAAGGCCTTGAGAAGTCAATGATTTTGAATTGAAAATTGACACTGAATATTTAAAATTGTACGCTTCCAAATATAAATCTTAAAAACTGTGAAAATTAAACAATTTTAAATTGGAAAAAATTGGATTATTTGAGATTTAAGCTAAAAATAAAAAAATTGTTGGAACTATTGTGGATCTGCTGAACATTTAATAATTATAGATGCCTTAAAATTTTTAAGTCTAAAACTAGCAAATTCCAAAAAAATATCATTGAGGTTCTGTATTTATCATACTACTTTCTTCCTTATTACTTTAATTATTTACAGTATATTTGAGGACTTCACCAGAAGTAGTTTACGAAAGAATGCGAGAACGAGCGAGAAAAGAAGAAGATTGCATAAGTCTCGAATTTTTGACACAACTTCATCAAATTCACGATGAATGGCTTCTCGAAAAAACAATTTTCTCTTTACCAGCACCAGTTATTGTTTTAAATGGAGACAAAAGTATGGAAGAGATTATGAGCGAATTTAATATTTGCAAAGACAGTATCTACAGAAAAGAAATTTTGCACGAAATGGCAAAAGGAGACGCAGAATCTCAAAGGATGAAAAAATTAACGGCTAATGTTCCCGAGTAAGAAGAAAGAAAAAGACACAGAATAAAGAAAGTTAGTTGTAAATATATTTATAATTACGACCAGTTCTCTGCAACATAATTTCGTTTAAATAGGAAAGACGCAAGTTAATTGTTACTTTTATTCTACTTAATTTCGGTTACTTAATTTCTTACGTTCCTAGATGTTGAGGGCATTTATTAATTTAATTTAAGACCAGAAATTTTCCTGGATGTTTGAGTTTTGAGATATGATTGGAGCGTGTGTGCGATAAAAATCAGTATTACTATCGAAATGATAATTTTAAAGAAGGATAGTTCATCTTAATTCTATTGGATTGAATTGTGAACAATAGCAAAACCAAGAAAAAAACAGATTTTATACATGTTCTGTAAATGAATTTTCGTATTTAAAAAATAAAAAAAACATTTTGAAAATGTTTCTGCGAGCTTAGAAAAATGATAAGTGTCGTATTTTGTTATACTGAGATAAATAATGATCAGTATAATACATTCAACGCCACTCTCTGAAGTTTTCTAATTTTCTGCTAATTTACCTATTTAGTTCAAATTTTAAGAAATAGTCTTTAAGGGTTTCTAGCATTTTTAAGAGTTTAAAAAGATTTTATTGCTTGGAAAGTCTGGAAATTGATGAAATTAAAGCGTAAATTTCACGTTATGATGTCAAAGGCATTGGGTCACTGCAGTTGGTACCATAGTTTGAAGAATTGAATAAGGTATTAAATCATTTTCATCGAAATTAATTGAAATTTAAGTTATACAGACCAAATTAAATTATTTTAACCCATTTAACACCTCCGTACAAAAATAATTTTTCAGCAAACTTTAAAATCTACATAGAGTTTACCTAATGCGAATGATTGACAAATTTTGAAATTGAAGCTTCTAATTTAAAAGCTTTTACAATGAAAACTTTTCAATAACAATAAAATGTATTAAATTGTGTGAATTTTATCTACTAATAATGAGTCTCAATTACTTATTCAGAAATATTGGACATTTTGCTTCTAAAATTTACGAGTTTCAGTCGAAAATAAACAGAGAAATTGAAATAATTAAAAATTGAAGATTCTTGTTCGAATTTAAATTTTTAATTCGTTGGTTGACAACCACGTAGTTCGCTGTAGAAATTCACAATCTACTTTGTCTTTCTAACTCAAAAACTGGAAGAATTTCGGATTTCATCGACAAATTCTAAACTCTAATGTCTTTCAATGATATTCTGTAGGTTGTCACGTACTTTTTCATGGGTGGCAATGTTCGGAATGTTTTTCCTTGGTGATTTCGTGCAACTTTTTGCGAGGGGGGGGGGGCGGATTTATTGTCTCTAATGGAAATTGCAGACTTTTTGTGGATTTCGATTTTTGTTTGATACTGAAGAATTTAGAAGGTGCAAGTTTAATATATCTTTATCAAGATCAGAAAAAAAATCGACAAATTTTTATATATATTTTAGGGTAGAATAAGGAAGTTGGTGGACAACACTCTCTTAAATGTCTCCATTCTAATTAAGAATTGTTGAATTAAAATTGAATTATAAATTAATGTAGAATTTTTACTTAATTTTATGATTTTCATAGTCGTTTTTACCACAATTTAATTTTTAAATATAGAATCTTTATTTGAAGTAATAATTAAAAATACTGATTTGATTGGCGATGTTAAAATTACTCAATTACTTTTTTTTGTTCTTATACGTTTACTAATAATTTGCTTTGTGTTTTAAAACAATTCATCTCGGAAACCTGTGAAAATTAGTGAATTTCAAAACTTAATTTTCATCTGAACAAAACTTTTATTTGCGGTTACAAAATTTGGGTAAAAGTTTAGCGAATTGCTTAATTTACTGGCAAGAGGATATAAATATGTATTCAATATTCGCAACAGTACAAAAACAGGCAGTATCAGGTAACGAAGCACTTTTGAAATCCATAGCTTAATTTATTTGCTTTTAGCTGAATGTTCCGACTAAATTCTAATTTTAACTCTAGTAAAAAAAAGTTTAAAAAATGCAATATGACTTCGAATTCATTTAAAAAATGAATAAAAACGCGGATCTATTGTTTACATGAATTATTATGTAATAAATTTCGAGTGAACTTGGAAGCTCGAGTGTAAGAAAATCACAATCTTAATCTAATTCTCCAGCTTAACTAATATATTTGTACAACTCGACTTATTAAGTACCTTGTGCACACGATCGAAAATATTGAGATTCAAAAATGAAATCTCTGGTAACAGCTACGGGCATTTGTATACAAGTTCTGTATTGTAAAATTCTCTCTAAAAAAGCCTTTAAGGTTTAAAGTTTAATATCTGAAGGTTTGGATATTAAACCTTAACGTTTTACGTAGTTTTCTGAGTTGTTACGTATATCTTTAGCGTTAAAATGGATTTAAAAAATATAAACTATGTCCCTATCAATCGGTCGAAGGTGCAAAGTCAGAAGTTAATTTTAAAAAAGTATAAAACGTCGAATAAACCTAAGTGAATACTGGAATGTATAGTACGTATAAATAAAGGGGCGAAACTATGAGTTAATGACTGTTACATTAACATGTTCTAGATTCTAAAATATATAATAATGCTCCCGCGTTTTTACCAAAAATGGAAAGATTTTGAATTTGGGAATTAGAAAACTACTGTAAAGTAGTGTCTGTACTTTTTAATTGATAAATTTGAAAGAAACTAAACCGAAAGTTTTCCGAATTCGGTAATTTCCAATATCTTAAACAAATATGCAGTATTGATGTGAAATTTAAATTGGCAGGGAATTTTTAATTGACAAATTCGAAAGAAACTAAACCGAAAGTTTTTCGAATTCGGTAATTTCCGATATCATACGCAAATGTGCAGTATGGATGTGAAATTTAAATCGGCAGGGAATTTATACGCAGCCGTATTCGTACCAAACTGGACTCGTTTTATCTTTTCTGGGTGGCGAGTCAACTAAAGTTTCGTCCTGAGTTGGTTCCTGGATGGAGTGATTTAGGTTGTTAGATTCATTGATAACAGCTGAGACTCTGTTGTAAATAAGAAAAGGACGAGGTTCGTTTGGAGGATCGGCTCTTGAATTTGATTCCGGTTCATTTGCTCGGATTTCATCTCCTGAGTGATGGAGAGACTCGCCGAGTCTCTTGTCAGTCTGAAATAAAAATAAATAAATAGATCATTTTTGACTACGAAATTCTTGGCAATGAAAAAAAAACAATAATCTAACGATCAAATTTGGACAACACATTCAAATGAAAAAAGGCATTCTCCAAATGTCCTTTCTTTCTTTTTCTTTCCCCCTTTTTTTATTTTAGTTTTTCAATTCGAATGAGATATTGAAAGAGTTAAAGTTGAAGAGAAATTTAAATTTTGATTTATTCTGAATTTAATTTCTTAAATTTTGCTCATTTTTGAAGTAGAATTTTGATGGTTCAAAGTTTTGAATCTCTCGTGATTCAAAGCGTTGAAATTTTTCAATCTTTCAAATTGTGAATCCTTGATGTGTTCAAATTAATTTTGGACGCCACCACGCGAAAAAAAAATTATTTCGCATCATTTCATTTGCCTTTTTTTATTAGGGAACTTCTCAAATTCTCAGTGTTACAGCTAGGGTAATTTTGAAATATAAAATATTGTTAAATTTGAAGACAAAAAGAAATGTTTGTTTACCATTAAAGGAGCTGTCGGCGGTGTATCATCTGTATAATAAACAGTTCTTCGGGTCCCTGGATGTCCTAAAGATAATGGATCCGGATTAAGATCACTGGATTCTCTCGTTTCTAAAATATGTTTGAATATTCTTTTTAATTCCCTGGATATTTATTACTTAATTCAAGAGTTTACTCTCTGGAATACGTATCTTTTTCATTTATATTTTTTACTTTTCTGAAAAAAATTGTGATTAAAAAATGAAGCACAAACCTGTTAATCGTTGATCATCAATACTTGCGTCTGAATCATTACCTCCAGATTCAGATTCGCCTGGTTTTCCTTCTGGTTGTTTAACATCTTCTGCCCAAGAGCGTCGATTCTAAAACAGAAAATTACCAAACAATTTCGTTCAATGAGCTTTTCTTCTAAAACAGAAATAAACATACGAAGTTATTTGTTCTTACCTTGTTTAGTAAATCCGAGCTTGCCTTTCTGACTTTTCTGACAAAACTAGCGCCGAAGCTTTTCCTAAAATAATAATTAAAAATCAATCGAGGGGTTGATCACTCTTGAAATATGGTGTAAAAGCCTTCGTGAAATCTTTGAAATCTTTTGGAATCTTTGTGAAATCATTGCAATCCTTGTGAAATATTCTGAAATATTTTGAAAAATTTGGAAATCTTTGAAATCTTTTGAAGCCTTTGAAATCTTGAAATCTGGTGTCAACTCCAAAGTCGAGTGGTCAACCCCTCGAAATCAATACATCAATACTCTGAGAATAAAATTAAAAACTTCTCAACAGTTTAATATTTATTTCTAAAAACTTACTTCTTGGTAGAACAACTTCCCATATTTCTGTAATGTTCCATTATTTTCTCCTCGAGCTTCACTTTTTGTCTATTCATATGATTCAATTTATCCCTGCAATTCAATAAAACAATTAGAAGATATTCCTTTAAAATCTGCTCTTAGTGTATATACTTTAAAATACTAACGCAAAGCTTTTCTCCTCTGCATAAAAATGCTCTTTATCTTCTAAAGTATGCATGAAAAGATCTTGGTACTGATTTAAAAGAGCACTCGCATGTTCCATTAAAGTTCGTCTATCGTTGTCGATTCCAGAATTAATTTGCAAGAGGGCCTGAAAAAGGTTGAATAAATTAATAAACTAATTCCTCATAAAATATTTTAATTAATCAAATATTTTTTAATAATAAAATTGCACATGCCTCACATCGCTGAGTGAGTTTACTAATCTGCAATTCCAAATTTGAACACCTTTCGTCTTTTACACTCAATTCTTCCTGCAACTCCATCAATTTTTTACTCGACGTATGAGCCTCAGATTTATTCTTCAAGTAATCCTCGTGTCGACTTTTGTATTCCATTTTTAATTGTTCGAGATTGGAGTACAGAATCCTAAAGTCCTCCTTGATAAAAAAAATATTAACTAATCTTTTAGATAACTAATCATTTTTCAAGTACAATATCAAACTTTCTTCTTACCTTTAATTTCGAGTGTTCTACTCTCAAATTATTCAAACTCTTCGCGTTTACCACCAAAGTATCTCGTTCATTCTGCAATGCTTTGTTTTTGACTTCCAATCTTTCGCAAGTTTCGCGCAAAAGTCGTGATTCATTTTTAACGTCTCTTAAACTTGCTTTCAAAATTTCTCTTTCCTGGAGAAGATTTTCATACTCGTTGCCTAGTTGCTCATGCAGGGATTGAAGAGTTACTTGGTCGTGTACAAGACGAGTGTGTGTTCGTTGCTGATTAGTTCTTTCTTTCAAAAGCTGCAAACATAATAAAAAACATACTTGAAAAATTTATTCAATAAAATTGAGGTTTTAAATTTGAAATAATTTGAAACGAACCTCTTCTTTTTCGGCGACGAGTTGCGAATTCGCTAATTGCAAAGCAGTGTGTTGAGTTGCTAACGAAGTGCTCTGAGATTCCAAAGTTGTCACGTAGACTTGTAACTTCGCATTTTCGGACAAAAGATTTTCCGATGTCAATTGCGCCGTTGCTAACTTCGTCTGCAGATTTTCCTGCTCCTTCTAAAATTGAAAATTGAGATCAAAACTTTTACTATTAACCGTACTAATTTTTTCTCTAATAATGATATTGTTTATGCGATATAAAATTGAATAAATTGACCACTTTTACCTTCAGAGCTTCAACTTCTACTAGCAAAGTCGAACTTTTAACTCCATCTTCCTTGACAATCGTTACATCGTCAATTTTGACTTTTTTCTTTTCTGTAATCTCTTCTGTTATCGCTTTTCTAATTCGATTGCTTACTTCTGGTATTTCTGCGATCCTGCAAATTGCAACGAAAGTTATAAATTTAAAATTATATGCGCATTGATAAAATAATGAAAATGATTAAAGACTTAATTAAATAAGTTTTACCTTTCTAAGATGCAATCTAGAGGAAGAGACAACAAAGCTTCGACATCAAGTCCAAGTTTTTCCAAAACTGTGTACAACTGCTGAGTGTTCAACTTTTCAGCGACCAAATTCGATTGTAATGTCTCCAAAGTTTCTCTGTCGATCGCAGCCCTCGAATCCAATTCTTTGCTACACCTCTCGATTTCTTGCAATCTAAAACATTTTGTAGATTATTTATTGAATAAATTAATCCAGCCTTCAATGTATCAAAAACTTTTTTTATTTTAATTAGATACCGTACCGTAAAATTTGTGTAGCGGAATTTTCTACTTCTTGTTCGATTTGCGTTATTTTTCCTTCCAAAACCTCGATTGTATTCGCTGCTTGATCAAGCGCAACATCCTTTTCCTAAAATTTAATTTAGTTGTGTTATTTAAATTTCATTTTAAAACCTCTCCACCCAGAAAATGCGAAATTACCGGAAATTTGTTAAGATAGGGAAAACACCGGGAAATAGCAGAGAATTTATTTTCTAACCAGGATTTTTCTTCATTCTTAGCTTTAGTAGAAAACGGTTTTTTGTATTATTATTTTTATTTATTTAAGTGTTTAATCTGGAATGTTCACAATTTGAAAATGTACTATTTTGAAGATTCACTTGAAGCCTGAGTTAAAAAAATATACAAAATTCTTTGGTTTCAAATTCAAATCTCTCAAAATTGTATAATATAGAAATCAAGGCCTCAGTAGTCGAAGAATTTTTTATTTACTTATTCATTTATTTATTTAGAACTCAAAGTGGCTTCTGCCCGTTTATTTATGGAATAATTTTATCAAATTTATTTATTTATAATTCATACTGTTCAAATTAGAATACTTTTTGGGCGAAACTTGATAAATTATATAATTTGAAATCTTTATTGTTTAACATTCAACAATTGTTATTTGAACCTTTCTAGATTTAACAAATTTATTTCGAATTAATAGTTGAAATTTTCATAATTTAAATTCTTGCAAATTCAAATATTTAATATTAGAAATTAAACAGTTTCAAATTGAACGCTTTTTTAAAGTTTGAAATCTTCATTATTGAAAAAAATCGATTTATCAAGATCTTAAAGTAAATTATATCTTTCAAGATGCTGCAAATGTATTTCAAATTGAAAACCTTGATAGTTGAGCAATTTTAATTTTGAAATCTTCAAAATTAATTAATTAGAAATAATCGTTTGAAATAAAAGAATTTTAAATTAAAAGTTGAATAATTTTAAACTGAAACATTCAAAATTGTTTGTTTTTATACTTAAATCGTTCAAAGTTGCAAAATTTGAAATGAAAGCCTTTTAATCCTTTAATTCTTTTTAGTTCAGAACGATCCAAATCGGACAATTTCAGATTAAAATTTTTTAAACTTGAAAATTAAAAATAAGGAACGCTTGAAAGTGAACAAGTGTGAATATAAACGTTATTGAACAATTTTCAATTGAAATCATTTACAGTTGAATAATTTTAAATTGAAGACGTTAAAAATGTAATAATTTCAGTTTGAGAATTTATGAGTTGGACAATTTTTAACTAGGAGCGTGTGAAATGGAATAATTTTGAATTAAATCCCTTATAATTATCAAATTTCATTTTGAATTGGAAGGAACAATTTTAAATAGAATGCGTTCAAATTAGAACAAATTTTAGATTGAAAAATTCAACATTTTTTGTTTCAAACTCGAATCGTTAAAAACTGTTCAATTCAAAATTTAAGTTGTTCAAAGTTGTAAAATTTCCAAATAAAAGCATTAATAGTCAAATAATTACACTGAATAACTCTGGGTTGAAAATTTATAAATGAGACAATTTCAATCGCACAATATTGTACAATTTCAAATTGAAAACGTTAATATCTGAAGAAATGTCAGTGTTTCATTTTGAATTTTCATTGCCCCAAATGTAAAAATTTTGTAAGTATTAATCCTAAATAAATTCGGTTTGAAAATGTTACCTTTGATATTTTTCTGATTGAAGATCTCGGAATAAAAACTGTTGAATCTTAATGGCGTCTACTTTTGAATAGTACAATTTCAAATGTTTTTTATTCAGAGATTGCCTATTTTTGAAAGCTACGATCTTGTACAATATTAAACGTCTGAGTTTAAATTAAAAAATTTAAATAACGCAGAATATACCTCAAGAGCTTCTCGATATTTATGAACATCGCGTTGAGCACTGTCCCTTTCTTTTTCCAAGCCAGCGATTTTCGTCTCCAGCTCAGAACACTTAGAATTCGCCTCCTCCTTTTGACTCTCAACATTTTTCAGTTCCTCCAACTTCTGGTTGGTAACTTCCAAAGATCTTTCAATATCATCCGCTCGCCTCTGCACACTTTCCAAAAGAGACTGAATTCTTTGTTTTTCATTCGCCGCAGTTTCATAATTCTTCTCCATATCCACAAGTTTCATATGATGCGCCTGCAAATCCTGCTGTTGTTTCTCAAATGCAGTTCTCTGAGTTGTCAAGGAAGCCTGCAGTTTTTTATTCTCCTCGAGCGCTTGTTTGCAAACAAGTTCCAAATCCAAATTCTGCTGCGAAATTCGTTCACAATTATCAGTGAGCGAATCCATTTTAAGGGAAAGTTTCTTCTTTTCCTTTTCCAGTTCCAAAACGCGCGATGAACTCTCATGGAAGGAATTTTCTTTCAGTGATTCAATCAGAGTCAATAAGCGACGGTTTTCTAGTTCGAGTTTCAAGGCTCGAGTCTGGGCGTTGCTAGTTAATTGTTCCGACAATGGATTATCCGTTATCACTGGAAGTTTGAATTCAATTTTTTTTTTGTGAGTTACGAAAAGGGCGAGGGCTTCATTACTCTTGAAATTTGGTGTACAAGCCTTCGTGAAATCTTTTGAAATCTTCCAAATCTTGTGAAATCTTTGAAAAATCTTTGAAACCTTCGTGAAATATTTTGAAATCTTTTGGAATTTTTGTAAAATAATTTGACACTGTGTGAAATCTTTGAAATCTGGCGTACATTCAAAAATCGAGTGGTCAACCCCTCGGAAAAGAGGAAGACTAAAGATAAAGAAGGATTGTAAAATAGTTTTATTTCATTACCTGGTTCTTCAGAATCGCTGACAGACTCAGCAAGTGCTGCTTCGTTCGCAGCTTTCGTGATTTGTTGAAGATGAGTATTTTCTTCGCAAAGCTCTTGATATTTTTCCTTATCAGCCGCACGTTCCTAGAATTTAAAAAAGTTAATACATAGAAATGATCACAAACAATAAGAGAGTAGATTTTTATTATTCTAAAAAGGTATTCACTTTAATAAATAAATATTACCAAAACATCAAAGATAGGTTTTGACATTTTTTTCAAGTTTAAGTATTAACAAACATTTTAAAAATAATTTTTGTGACGTAATACTTCATGGCTCTTTCAATAGTTACCAAGGCCATATCGTTGAGAAGCTGTTTGTATTTTATAATCTCCGCCTCCAGTTCCAACACTTTGTCAGCTCGTCTCCTTGACGAATTTAGTTGCTCTTCTAACATCTCTCTTGTCTCCATCAAAACCCTGGAAGCGATAATGATATAAAGGATCTAATTTTCATTTCACGCAGATACATATTTCCTAAGATAAATGTAAAGCTGTTTTTTATAAATGGATTATTGAAATTAAAAACATTTAATAGAAATAAAGTAAACATACAATACTCTTATCCTACCTATTATCCTCACGCAATTCTTCTATCCGAGTTTTATAAAATTCGATGTCAGTAAGTTTCTCACGATAACGAGTTACTTCCATTTCGAGGCGATCTGCTCTTTCCGCTCTTTCGATCACAGCGTCAAGCTCATCTCTATAAGATTTTGCGGTCCTAGCTTCCAGCACCAGTTCCTGATTCTAAAATTAAAATATTAAAATTATTTATGTAGAAACAAATACATCTTAAAAGAACATGAAAAAAGCTATTTTTCTACAATACAAGATTTTTTAAGATCACAATTTATCTTACTTCTTGCTTCAATTTTCCGAGTAACATTTTGTTGTGCTCGAGTTCTTCCTTGCATTCCAGCAAAGATTCCGTCTTTTCCTCTCTGTAAAGAAAAATAAATACGTAATTGTAAAAAAAACCTCTCGAAACAAAATTTGATTTAAATTACAATAAATATTAAAATAAAGATTTAATGGTAAGTCCTTTTGAATTCGAATTAAAAAATGTACAATCATCTGATTTTGGAAGATTTTAAATATGAAGACTCATCAATTTAAAGATAATTTAATTTAAAAGCTTCTTAAATTTATAATATAATTATAAATTTAAGAATTTAATAATTTATAATATAAAAGTCTGAACTCACCATCTAAAAGCGAAACTTAATTTAAAAGAAAATTAAATCTGATTTTACTAATCTCAAGTTTAAACGTCACGAGCAACAACTTTCAAGCAGGGAAATATGGTTAAATTCTATCGATTTTATCTAAAATTTGAAAAAAGTATCTAATCAAGACTTCAAAAGTAATTAATTGTTCTTTAGAATTCTAACTTGATAAGGATTGATATTTTCCTATTTACGAATTTTTGCATCAGATAACTGTATGATATTTGCTTATTTAAAATTTCGCAAACTCCAAATTCACATAATTATCCACAAATATCACATTATATTATAAAATAAACATTTTTATCGGGATTTTAGTGACCCGAGAATATTCGAGCACTTACATGACTAGACTTTTCGAGCACTTGAATATTAAATTCCCCACGCGCGAAGTTGGTCGCTAACTTGGATAAAAATTTCTATTGTCGGAAATCATAAATAAAATCTACAATTAAAGCATCGGCTCAAAAAACGTTATATAAACAAAGATTTCGACTCACTGGAATCTATGTTCATACTGTTAGTTTTTTTTTTAATTGAAAATTCGTCCGCGGTAGCGTTAAAATCAATAAAGTTTAATTTTTATGTTTTAATTTGAATACTGGGTTAGGAATTACTAATTAGACAACGAGGTTAACATTGTCTTGAAAAATTATCGCAACTACAAAAAAGAAGAAAAGCCTGCTCTTAAGCGTCCAAACTCGGTATTTACCATTTGTTAAAATTAAGAAATATTTAATTAAATTATACATTATGATAAGTGGGTATTCAAAATAGTTCCAGGAAAAAATTCATTTTAAGAAAATTAAATAATTTCTGCTTCCAAAACAATGAGCTATTAAGATGTTTTATATTATTAAATTGAAAAGCTGGAAATTTGAAGATAAGACTTTTGTACTTTACGATAAACGTGTTTTTAGAGATGCGAAATATGTTTTAAACTTAAAATTATCAGATTAATTGTTTTTAAGCACCTAGGTTAATGATACAACCTTACAAAAGTACTAAAATATTTATGTATATTTATTTTAATGAATTTTATTTTCCTGTCTACAAAATTTGATAGAATAAACTATAAAATGTTATATATTTACCTAATATAAATTTAATATTAAATACTATTTTAAAGAGAATTGAAAATAATGAAAATAGAAATCCAAAATCCGATTTCTGCGCCACCGCGGATGAATTTCCGAATCAAAAAAACTAACAGCATGAAAAAAGATTTCAGTGAGTCAGATTCTCTGTTCATATAACGTTTTTTGAGCCGATGTTTCAATTTTTTAATCATTCGAAGTCTTTCAAATTCAGTAGCTTAAAGATTTGATTAAATTATGAATTCAAATTCTTTCAAATTTCAACTAAATCCTCATCATTTATAGAGTAATTACTTAAAAAATGTAATTTACTCCTGACTTAAAGAAAACTTTAAATATTTAAAGAAACAATACTTTTTTGAAAAGATTTTGAAAGAATTGAAACCGTCTTTAATTTGAAAGCCCACAAATCTTATGATTTCAAGTTTAGTTGTTTTAAAACTCGAATTTTCACATTTTTAATTAAATAATTAACTTACAATTCCTGCCGTTGCTTTCTGACTTTGGACTTCCAATCGGCCAACTCAACAGCATAATGATGATTTTCTTCTCTATCAGATTTCACCGTTGCGTTCGACTGTTGTGATTTATTCAATTCCTCACCTTCCGTGCTAATCGTTGAATCATTTTGATCTGAAATCTCGCTTATCGCAACACTTCTCCACTTCTAAAATAAAGCAAAAAACAAGCAATCTCTCAGAAATCTTTTACTACTGGAAATCCTTTTTGCTACACGTAGACGCAGGATGTCTTTTAATTACCTCACGATATAGATTCCGTTCTTGTATCAGTTTCTTAATTTCGTTAAAAACGGTTCCCATATTAACATTCTCCATTAAATCGTGGTTAATCACGATGTCCTGATAAACAGTTATCTGGAAGCAAAAAATCGAAATTATTTCTTATTAGCAGAAGAATTTGCGAATTTGGTTCCCATTTTATACAAGAGGTTGATCACTCTTAAAATCTGACGTACAGACCTTCGTGAAATCTTTTGAAATCTTTGTCAAATCATTGTAAAATCTTTTTAAATCTTCTAATATATTTTGAAATGTTTGTGGAATCTTTGAAATTTTTTGAGACCTTTGAAATCCTTGAACTTTTTGAAATCTTTGAAATCCTTGTTAAATCATTGAAATCTTCTAAAATATTTGAATATCGTGTACACTAAAAATTTGAGTGTTCAGGGTAGCCGTTTTAATCGACGAAAATCATTCCCGGCCATATCCCGGTCCACAAACAATTTTCACGGTTATTGAAACTAAAAAATTGGTACTCATAAAACTGAAATCTTTTTTATTTGAAGTTTTCAAAACTGAACAACAAATTGAAATACTCAAAGTGGAACTCTTTTGAATTTTACACTTTTGAATTGAAATTAAAAAAGTGTTAATTCATAAATTTTAAGTTCAAATACTGAATAATTTATACGACTGAAATGGAAGCTTCCAACACATTCTAACTGAACAATTTTAAATTGAATGACATTACACTGCAACAATTTTCATTTTAAACTTTTATAAATTGAGCAGTTGAACTAATCCTTCCTTTCAACTCATATTAATAAAAATATTTTTTAAAAAACATGTCCCTCTTCTAATGCAGTACAAAAATGAAAGTAAAAAGTTTCCCCCTTTCATCTGAATGTTAAAAGTACCAGATGTGCCCCCCGTCCAATCAATAAAAATGTTAAAAAGAAAAAAATGGCCTCTTTCAGTTTTAAAAAACTTGAAACGCAAAATTTCCTCCCTTCCAACTCGATAAAAATCTTAAAAATAAAAAAATGTTCCTTTTACAATTCAGAAAAAATTGAAACCAAAATTACCTCCCTTTCAACTCAATAAAAATGTTAAAAAGAAAAAATAGCCCCTTTAAATTCAGAAAAAATGACCTTTTTCAATTCAGAAAAAAATTAATAACCGAAATTTCGTTCCTTCCAACTCCATAAAAATCTTAAAAATGAAAAAAATTTCCTCTTCTAATTCAGAAAAAAATGAAAACCAAAATTTTCTCCCTTACAGTTCAATAGAAATGTTAAAACGAAAAAACATCCCTTTTTCAATTCCAAAAAAAAAAAGAAATGACGAAAAATTCGTCCCTTCAAGCTCTATAAAAATCTTGAAAATGAATAAATGTCTCTCTTTCAATTAAGAAAGAAATTTAAAAGAAACTTCCTCCCTTCCATCTTGATAAAAATCTTAACCATTAAAAATTCTTCTTCCAATTCATAAAATAGTGAAAACCAAACTTTCCTCCTTCACAACTCGATAAAAATCTTGAAAATATAAAATGTTCCTCTGTCAATTCAACAAAAATTAAAAAATAAAATTTCCTCGCCTCAAACTCAATAAAAATGATAAAAATACCAAATTTAACTTCAACTAAATTAAAATTGGAAAAACAAAAAAGTTCCCCGCCGAATTCGGAAAAAAATTAAATAACAAAATTTCTTTCCTTTTTTTAAAAATGAGAATTGTGAAATTCAAACGTTTTTTTCATACATAAATCTTTCAAAGTAGAATTATTTTAATTTCAAGTCGTTTCAGATTACTAATTGTTTGTTTGTTATTTATACATCAAAATTCAACACTTTCACTTACAAATTAAACAATAAAAAATTGAGCAATTAAAATCGAACATTTACATTCGCTCAACTACTAAGGCTTTCGAATTGAAACCGTTCAATTTTCAACGATTAAATCTGTAAATTGTTCAATTTTGAACAGATTCAGAATTGTAAACTAAATGATTTCATAATTGAAAAAGTTAACAATTGAACTTACTTTAAATTGCATTATATCATGTGATATGAAATTTTTGATATTCAGTGATTGGATAATTTTTTTCCCTAAAAATTTGTCAAATTCCAGGTTAAAAAATAAATTTATTGTCATTTTGCGGTTTTTCCCAGTCTAGATAAATTCCCGGTTTCCGGATCCAACGGCCACCCTGCAGTGTTCTACCCCTTGATTTTGTAAATTAATTTAATTTGGAGTTAAACGAATAATTACCTGCTTGATACACTCAACAATACCCACTTGAGTATCGAGATTAAGTTGTTTGATATTCGTGATGAATTTTTCTTTATTTGGACAGTCAACTGCACAACCAAGCAGCAAAAGAAGCAACAGTCTCATGTCTTCGATGTGTGACTCTGGTTCTTTTCCCAAATTCGTTGTGTTTGGTAACTTCAAAAGAATATTGCCTAGTTCTTCTTCGTAAAATTGCTTCATGTTCCCCACGATGATTTCCAAATTTTTTGTCCTTTTTGTAACATTTCCTAATGATGGTATCACTCCATCGTGTAAAGGCTCCGGGTCTCTGAAAATATGATTGATATTTTTGTAGATTATTTTAATCAAATTATATTTTTAAAGAATCGGAATTTAAAAAATGGGGAAATTTGAAAATGCTGGGATGTGAAAGAATTCAAATTTGAAAGATCTTGAATTGATGATGGTTTATTTAAATTTTAATGAGAAAAGATTTGAAATTCTATATTTATAAAAATAGAAATTTTGAATGATAAAATAAAAATAGAACTTGCCATAATTAGAAAAAATCAGCTGATACTCACATTTGGAGGTAAACGCTATGAATCAGAACTCCATCCACCAAATCATCGTAACTGGCCAGCGAATTTGGATCATCAAGACAACTGATTAACTGTCAAAAGGATACAAACATTATTTGATAGTGCTTAATTAAATAGTAACTCTCAGTTTATTGAGAAAAATAATTTATGAAATTTGTAATTTACCCAAGTCACTAACGGCCCCGATAAAAACTCGTCAATCTCCGCAGTTGCCATTTCTGTTCTTTAATTGGCTTATTTCATTTTAAAAACAGATCCTGGAAATTAAATTTATAATTTAAAATATTGATGTTATTTCATCGACCAGGGTAATTAATTAATTAATATTTTGATGTTCTTGTATCG
>JAUMHM010000071.1:31933306-31963002 GCA_032362435.1 Melikaiella ostensackeni | reverse complement strand
AACGTCTTCTTTTCCATCGGGGAAAAAATGTAAAACAAAAGTTTTACTAATTTGAGAAATTTTCGATTTGCGGATTTTGCCCTTGAAACTTTTCTCAAAATCCTGCAAAAAATCTTCACATTTCGTAATCATATATTTTGCACTAAATAATTGGACTACAAGCGGCTAAAGTAAAAGATGTGAAAAGTGTTTCTTAATCATTTGAGCGCACCTGGCAGAGAATTCTTTAAAAATCATTTTTCTCAATTTACTCAAAATAATTCTGCCGAAGACAACACTGACGACAGTGACGAAAATGATTAAATGATTTATAAAGAAATCGTACAACTTACTATATAAGCATTATGTGAGTTTTAATCTTTATAATTTTTTATCAAAAAATAATAAACAAATGTAAATGATAATGTCTCTATTATTATTTTGGTGGCCGGCTTGACCTGCCAATCATCCGCTGTTATACAGACGTTGATATTGCAGGACGAGCTAGGACGCGTACGGAGCGGCGCTGAAATCTCGAATCAATTGTGACTTGAAAACTATAAAACATAATTGCCTGATATTTTCCAAAAAACTTCCTTGAATCCTAACGAAAGTTTAAGTGACCGTCAATTTTAATTTTCTGAAAATTCGTTGGACTCCCGAAGCGTTTGAAACTTTCAATGTCTAATTTGCGCCATGAGAAGAATAAAAATCGTTAAAAATTTTTAGTGACAATTTATTGAAATTCTATAAATACCGTTAGTTTCATTATATGATGGTGCATATTTTCTGAAACTTTTATTACAAATTTCCTATTATTGTAGAACTCATGGCAAGTTGAACACAAAAAATTCGTATTTTGCGATTGCAGAAAAAAGTAACATTTTCTTGATTATTTTGAAAACTAATAAAGTCATCATATTTATTTATGAGACTAAAAATATGCGCAATAAGGTTTTTCATTGGGATATGTTATTAAAAAACTAAAATTTGACCTAAAAAAAAAATAAGACCCAGGGGCCAAGTAAAACAACGGCGTTTCGGGCGTATCCCTTTTTGATCACCAGCGATTCAATTAAAAATTTTAGGGGTTAGACCACTGTGACGGGCTTTTTTTCAGGGTGATTTTCAGGAATCAATTTCTTATTAAATATTTATGAAACACCTGTAATTTCTCTTAATTATCTTCTATACACATTGAGGAACCTGTCAAAATTTTCTTTTTCCAAAAAAATATAAAACTCGTAGAGTCAAGCCGCTTTGAGCATTCCTATGATTTTCACGCATGGTCGGATGGTGTTCATGATTTCGAGAAAACCAGTCGTTCGAAAGAGAAATAAAAATAAAAAATAAATTCGAAAGTTTGAAGTAAAAAGATGTAGAACTTTCATACAAATTTCTACGAAAAACAATTCAGACCTTTTTTTGTGAAAAAAACTCAAAGATCCCGAACGATTCGATACAATTGAGGTTTTCGTACCACAGAGAATTCTTTTTGCAATTTTGGTTTTGTATTATTACAGTGAACATGGAAAACAAGAGAGAGAAAAGTGGAAACAATTAGCGCAAAGAAAGAGACAAAAGAGAGTTACGAGATGCTGGACGCGATCCCAAACAAGGTTCAGTCAGCGAATTCTATCCAAGTTCTATACCAACTTTTAACTCCTGAACGAATTAATTCAATTTAACTCCTGAAGTATAAAACACTTTATTGTGAGAAAAATTGAAATTTTTAATTTTTACGTTTTGAAATCTGTGAATTTCACATTTTAAAGGCTGTTAGTTTTATATTGTACCGTTTCTCATCACTGAAAAAGCTGAAAAGCACGCTTTCAATTTGATATTCTACAATTTTGAATGATTTAAATTCGAAAATTCAATTTTGAATATTTATCAGGATTAAATTAGCAATTTCGAATTTTTTCCTCCCACGTATTTAATTTCGATATTTCGTCGCGAATTTAAAACTTTTCTTCAGTTTTGTAGATTTGAAATTGAAATTTTTAAATTGAAACCCTTAATTTCAAACGTCTTAATTTGTACCCTCCGAAGAGCCTTTTATTCCTCCAGAAATACCACCTCCTAGTCAATGTGCCACATATTTTTATTAACTTGCGAAATAATGTTGTATTGCCCTCACGAACATAAATATTATAGGAAATACAGGTTAGGCCTATAACGATTTTTCTAAAATGGATTTCCTATAAATTTTTCGCGATTATAGGAAAATATGATAGGAATGATTATAAGAAAATCATTACAGAAAAATCAGTATAGAAATAAATAATATTGAAAAATTGAAAGAACTATTGCAGATAGTAGAGAAACTTTAAGTCAATGATTTGTTTGGGACCACTCACATGAAAGTACATAAAAATTGTAATATTTGTGAGAATTAGGTAAATTTGAAAAAGCTCTCTTCAAAAAAGCTTTAATAAAACTTAAATTCTCAACGCTTTGACGGTGAATGAATAATAGTTTTAAGAGGGTAAAAAAAATGAAGTTATCGTTTATACACACCTATGGCCTATCCTATAGCGTTTATGAATTTAAATTTAAAACCTACATTTTTGGACTCTTAAATATAACTATTGGCTCTCGACAAAAATTAATATCAGCAAATTTATTTATTCAAGCTTTTGATTCAAAGTATTGAAACCCTAGAATATTGTGCTAATGTCAATTCAAAAATGTACAATTTTGAACATTACAGGTTAAAATAAATGGTTTAACTGAGCATTGTTTTTAATTATTTCCTGAACGATATCATATGATTATTTCCAAACATCACATTATTTTGAAGAATTTGAAACTGAAAATGTTTCGATACCTGCTTGCAATTCAAAGTTGTTTAATATTCAATAATTTCAGTTTGAAATAATCTTATGTTGAATGATTGAAGCCGAAAGCTGATCCACCAGAATGAAAATGTTTAAAATTTACAATTTTCGAAAATTTAAAAAAAGGGAAAAGTCATAACTTTTCTAATATTTGAAATCATTCTGACCTTCTCATTTAATAAACTAAGAAGGTTAAGCACAGTACTCATGCTTGACCTCCCCTCGGACTGGAACCTTGACGAAGTCCCTCTCACAGCACTTTGTGCTGAGAGAGAGACGGGTGGGGAGGCTTAGCAGGCGGCCCTTGGGCCATGGAGGCAGCGGTGTTTGAAGTATCTGTGAAAATATGAAGGGGGGCCCTATAAACGGGTACTGCCCCTGCTGCATGAGGAGTGCGTTATAAACACGTTATCCCCATGAATGCAGAAGGACGGCTGCCCCAGGTAGCGGTGTCGTGATTGTATCAGAGAACCCGTGAGATGCGAATGGATGGTGTATGAATGAGAGAGAAGACCCTATAAACCACGAGGGGATATGGCTGATGTGAGCCTAGCTTTGCCGAAGTAGTGACTGCCATGTGGGATCTGGAGCCAGCCCCTTCGGGACCCTGATCAGGTAGTGCACACTGAGCACGGATGTCGGAGTCCGTGCTGCTCCAAGCGAGTCCGGTCCGTCCGTGTTTTCCGGGACCAGCTAAGCGGAAGTTGGGCCTCAGAGAACTGGGGTTGGACTGCGGTCCGAGGGTATACCCGTTTCCAACTATTCCGACCCGCTTCTCTGCGCACGAAGCGCTAGTGAAACATTTTATGGCAAAATAAAACAGAAAGGAATAGAGGAAGGAACAGGGTGAGGAGAAAGACAATGAGAATTGAGCTCCGGCTGCTCCTCTGGGAGCTGAGGGATGGAAGGATATGCTCCAGCTCCTAAAGGAGCAGGGAGAGAAAATCAAAAGTTTGGCCCGGGCATTCAAAGTCATCCAAGAGGGCATGCTTAAGAATAACCCGGGCCCTGTGAAGACGAGTGTTTGGGAGGCAGCCGAGGTTCT
Source organism: Melikaiella ostensackeni (assembly GCA_032362435.1). NCBI lineage: Eukaryota > Metazoa > Arthropoda > Insecta > Hymenoptera > Cynipidae > Melikaiella > Melikaiella ostensackeni. The sequence goes on along the minus strand of JAUMHM010000071.1, from coordinate 31,959,138 downwards.
CGGAAGTCTCCTCTATGCCCATAACTGTTTGGTAGAGGGCGGGAAGGAAATCCAGAAGAGGCTGAATGCCGTTCCCGCCACCAGAAAGGCGGTCGTGGGTCAGAGGCCCCGATCGGCGTCCTTAGACTATACGCCCAAACAGCAGTCTAGGGGCGAGAAGAGGCAAGCCTCGTCCACCCCTGAAGACCGCGCTGCCAAAAAGTAGAAGGCCGCAAAGAGCCAACTCTCCGACAAGGAGGAGGACTGGCAATTGGCGGTAAGCAAAAACAAAAAGAAAAAGAGGAAGAACGAAGGAAACATGACCATTAAGACCGGGCCGTTGGGAAATGCTCCCAGCGGAGGCGAGCGGAGTAAAATTCCGAAGCGCCCCTCGACTGCCAGGTCCGCTAGGTCTAGCGACGCCATCCGGGTGTCGGCGAAGGACGGTGAGTCCTACGCCGACATCTTGAGGGAAATGAAGGCACGGGTCAACCCCACGGACGCAGGACTAGAGGTCCTGAGCATAAAGAGGACGAGGAAGGAGGAGATACTCCTTGTTCTCAAAAAAGGAGGGGATGTCACGGCCTTCAACAAGGCGCTGGACGTGAAGTGGACGCGCTTCGGTGAAGTGAGGGTCGCAGTGTTGCAACTAGCGGGGGCAGACGCGGAAAGTCTGCTCCAATTGGGGGAAATTCGTCTCGGGTGGGTGAATTGCCGCATCCGAGAGCATATCGAGGTGCCGAGGTGCTTCAGGTGCCACGGGTATGGTCGTGGGTCGCGCGGCTGGAAGAACTCCAGCAGGAAAGATGCCTGCTGGAGGTGCGACGGCGCGAGTCATGTTGCGAAAGATTGCAAGTTCCCCCCGAGGTGCCTGACGTTCTTAGACAGGAACGGCAAAGACGTCCCTCATGTAGCGGTGAGCAGCTCCCTCCTGGTGTTCCGGGAGGAGCTGAGGAGGTTGAGATGCGGGAATTGAGGTTCCTGCAGCTTAACCTCGGGAGTGCAAGGGACGACCAGAACCACCTGATACAGGTAGCCAGAGAGAGGAGGGCCGATATGCTGCTCATTAGTGAGCAGTACATGAAGTCTGAAAAGTCTGTCTGGTTCCAAGACGCATCACGGACATCTGGGGTCGTGACATGCAACCTCGATTTGGGTGTCGCGAAAGTTTTGGAGACCGACAAGGAGTTCGTCTGGGTCGAAGTGGCGGGTGTACATGTTCACAGCTGTTACTTCTCCCCTAATGACCCCTTTGACATCTTCGAGTCCCAGATTCTCGCTCATGAGGGAAGCCTCCACGAGGCGGTCGGGCAGGTCCTCATTGCGGGCGACTTCAATAGTAAGTTGCAGGAGTGGGGCGAAGCCCGATTGGAAAAAAGGGGAGTCTTGGTGAACGAGATGGTCTCCAGAAATAACCTAGTTGTCCTAAATCGGGGCCATGAGCCCACCTTCAGACGAGGAGTCAAGAGGTCGATAATCGATCTCACGATCGCCACGCCTTGGCTAGCGTCGAAGATAAGTGATTGGCAGGTACTTGAGGAAACAACCTTGAGCGATCACCAATGCATCGGGTCCAGTATAACGAACCAGAAAGCCGAAAGTTCGAAAAGGGGGGTCGGCAAAGTGAAACTCTCCTCCTGGAACACAAGACGGCTCAGTAAGAACGAACTCCGAGCTTTTTTCAAGGAAATCAGGCTCACTGAAGAGCTTGGTTGGGTTAAGTTCACTGAGCCGATGGAGAGCACGGTGCGCTCGACGAGGCGGAAGGTGATCGCAGCAGGTGATCACTCGATGCCACGCCGGAGGCAGAAACGGGCTCAAGGCTTGACGTTTTAATGGAACGACGCCCTGCCGAGCCTGCGCAGCGCATGCAATGCAGCGCGTCGGAAAGCCACCCGCTCTAAGGGTGATCCCGCGCTGCATGAGGCATGGAAGGTCGCTAAGGTGGCATATGAGAAAGCCATGAGGAGAAACCAACTCCATTGCTGGAGGGACTTGATCGGGGAGGTCGAAAATGACCCATGGGGACTTGCCTTCAAGATAGTCACCAAGAAATTGGTGACTCGACGAAGGACCCCCGGCCTGGATGATCCCGATCAGGTCCGTGAAATCGTTAGGATCCTGTTCCCGCGAGTGTAATTATTCCCACAAGAGGACTGAACAGCCTGCGCGGTCCAAGGCGAGGAGCTCTTCACTCTCGAGGAACTAAAGAGAGCAAGTCGAAGGCTCAAGGCCAATACTGCGTCGGGGATCGATGGTATACCAAATGAGATCCTCAAAGAGGTGATCGAGGTGTACCCGGAGATCCTCCTAGAAGCCTTTAACTTAGACTTTTTAATTTGTAATTTTTCAAACTCAAATGCCCTTTAAAGAATGCGCTCTTTAAATTCAAAGTCACTAAAATTTGGTGGTATTAAAACTCTTATTCTCGAAATTTGCACGGTCTTAAATTTCAATCCTTAAAATTTGATATCCTTCACACAACAATCTTTAGGTTTTTAATGGTTTGAAATTTGAATCCTAAACATTGGTTAAATTATTGCGGATTTTTGCTCATTTGTATAGTTTATTTGTGCAATATCGTTAACACTTTAATTCAATAAGACGTGTATTCAAAGTCTGAAAAAAAATTAGACTTCACGTAGGCTCAATTTAAATAAAAATTATTTGAATAATTATAAAGCTGATTTTATTAATTTTGTGCTGATTCTTAACAAGTATTGTAACATTTTGGTTCATATCTGATCATGAATCTAATAAACAATTTTTCTTTTCATAAGATCCCATTAGTTTTGGAAATGTACTTATTAGTAAACTTACAAATTTATATTCGAAATATTAAAAAAAGGCCTGCGTTTTTAAATATTTTTTTGTCGATTTATCTAGTCACTATAAAAATCTTAGAAATTAAAAATACGCGAGGATGTATCGTGAGTCGCGTCCGTCTTCCTAAAAGTCGCTACCGCTCAGACGTGTGCTCATCAGATTCTACCGCTACACCACATTTGGGGTCTGCTGCTATCCCCAACATTCGGTGCATTGTTTGCATTACAGTGGGAACGCAGTGGTCTTAAAATGAGAGAGCAGCTATCTTAAACAGAGGGCGGGCTGCTTTTCTCTGGTTAACGCAGCAGTGGTACGTGTAAGTACCGCAGCCGTCCTAAATTTCTCTCTGTGTACCGCGAGGAATATCTCATCACGCGGCCCTGTTGAGAGGGGGAAAATAATAGCTTACCAGCTTGGCTGACGCAAATATAGCCTCAAGAGTTCTTGTAAAGTTCTAGTTTTGAGGTTATGGCAGAATGGCAATGTGGAGCAGGTTGCCAACATAGTTCGCGTGCCAAAACTTTATTGATAGTGGAGTAATGAATTAGGTAATGAATAAATGAAGTAATGAAATTATATGTTTGTACTAGTGGCAAAACATGTTGATGACTCATACACTGGTCGGCCTAAATGATTGTTTATTAACAAATGGAAATTCTAGACGATTTTCTCTTGAAAAAGAAATTTTTCAACAGCAATTTGTGGAATGAAATTGTTGTTAAAAAATCATCTGTTTATAACGCTCTAACTTGTGTACGGTTGTACCCTTTCACGGCACCAGTTTTTTTTGGTTAAGTTCGTAAAAATAGGTGAACTCTGAGCACAGATTGATGAACAAATTTTGAAGCATTGGATTTAACTATTTACACCTGACAATTTAACAAATTTTCAAAGCCAATAATTAGTACAGTGAAATTAAAGTCAAATTCAAGTCGAGCCACTCTTGTTATTAACAAATAACTGAAAAGTACGAACATTTTTTTACACTTTCACGTGGATTGTTCGTTTCGACAAGAGATAGCGTGAATGTGTATGCAGTATGATTTTCATAAGAAAAAAAATCTGCCCACATTGCGGGTACATTCTCATTGCGCGCCTCGCGCGCAGCTCGCTTCGCTCACAAGTTTCAGCGCGCCTAGGGCGCGCGATTCGGTCGTCGCGCTTCACGCTCCGAAACAAGTGGATCTCGCGCTTCGCGCTCGGTGTTACATGTTTTTGATGTACAAATTAATAAATTTGTTTTTGATTCCAAATGAAAAAGGAAATTTATGTACTTAAGGCTCTATCGGCCTCAAGGAATAAATTCTCATCATAATATTCGCGCACGATTTTCTGTGCTCGCCGTATAATATATACAAATGAATAGTTAAAAAGACGATTAATGATTATCTTAATGATTTACGTTTGGTCTTATAGAGAAATGTGTAACGTCAATTTTCTTTGAATTTTTAAAAGCACAAATTCTACTCTTCTGACTTTTCTCTTATCCTGCATCGTTTCGTTCAAAAATTAAAATTGAAATATGCCAATATCATTTTCCATACTTAAAATACAAACTATTTCTCCTACCAAAAGATGTTCACAAGAAGGCTTATGCGTCTTCGTAAAAACAAAAATTTTGAAATCACAGCTTTTTTCGTATCTTGCATTATTTGGCTCAAAATTTGAATTTTCGATTTTTTTTTGAACACTCAAAAATTTGTTTCGATAGTCTTGTAGGGCTTTCAGAAAGCAACGTTCTTCTGCTTTTGACTTTTCTTCATATCGTGCATTATTTAGCTTGAAAAATTTTTTTTTCTTTTTTTGAATTTTGAAAATGCTATAACTCTTATAATTTTTTTAATTGAAAAATATCATAAGGATAAATTATTCGATTTTTTTAAGTACTACGAATAGCCGTACATATAGTTTTTAAATCTTGAAAAAATTGGTCTCAAAAATTATGAAAATTCTCCAACTTTTTGAATTTTCATCCAAAATGGCTGGCTAACGAACCTGACCTTCAGTTTTCGATACTCAAAGAGTGTACCAAAGGCCAATCCAATGGATTCATTCTTTCGAAAGTTATCGTGCTCACAGACAGACATACAGACACATTTAAAATCCAATACTTTTAGACTAAAATGTACAAAATTTGTTGGTTTAAATAGAAAATTTAAAAAAATTGATATAATTTAGAAATCAAGGTGAAGAATTTTTAATTCAGAACGTTAAAAATTTAATAATTTTATTGTAGGTCGAAACTTGATAAATTAGATCATTTCAAATCTATAGTGTTTGAAAAAATTTTGTTGTTTGCGCCCTTCTTGGTTTGATAAATGTATTTCAAATTGAAAGCATTAATAGTTGAAAGTTTCATAATTTAAATCCTTGCAAATTCAAATTTCACACATTAGACAGATTTTAAATTAGGAAATTCAACATTTTTGGTTCAAATTCAAATCGTTAAAAATTACGTAATTAAAAAATGATTGTCTTTGAATAATTGAACAATTGTTAGATTTATAATTGTAGTATTTCAATCTTTAAGAGTTTTTCTGTCTGGTTTTAAATTTTTAATAGTTGAAGATTGTACAGATTTTAATTAGTTGAATAATTAAATTGAAATCGTTCAAAGTTGAATATGTAATTTCAAATTCAAAGTGCATGAATGATATAATTTCAAATTTCACTCGCTCAATCTTGAACAATTTCAAAATGAAAGTCTTGATAGTTGAATAATTTTCAGTCCTTTTTTTCAATTTGTCGAATGTTCATTGACCTAAATGTACAATGGTTCAGTTTTGCATGTTTAATTTTTTGAATAAATTAGGTATGAAAATATTCAATTTTGATGGCTTCTACTGTGGAATTGTAAAAATTTAAATGTTTTTCATTTGAAAATAGTCTAATTTTAAAAGCTTCGAATTTGCACAATGTTGAACGTTTGAGTTTGAAATTGTTCAATTTTGAATGTTTAAATGCAACATGGAAAATTGGAGTTTAATTTGAAATTTTTCAGTATGTAGAATTGTTCCACATTTTAGATTCATTGCTTTGAAGATTCCTTTTTGAATAATTAAAATTTTAAACTGATCAGTTTTGAAGGTTTGAATTTGAAAATTTAAATAACTAATAAACTGTTTCATTGATATGACAGAGAAAGTCGTGAGACAAAAAACACGCGACAAGCAATCGGAAACCTAGGAGCTTTAATGTGTACAAACTGAATGAATGAATTTGAAGATTATTATCATTAATTTTAGGTTGAAAGAGTGAAAAATATCATATAACTATATTAGGAATAATTTCAAAATTATGATTGAAAGCATTGATTATAATAACTTCAGATTCAACCGTTTAAAATTGAATATCATTAAAATAACTTTCAAAACTGAACCTTTAAAAATGTATGATTACAAACTTTTCAAAATTGTACAATTTCTGTTTGAAAAAACTCAATAGTTCAAACCATTTAGAATAAATATGATTGAGAAATTCAAAATTCTTTGGTTTCAAATTTAAATCATTTAAAATTATATAGAAGATTTAAATTAAAGCGTGAAGAATTGAACAATTTTAAGTTGAAAACTCTTTAGAATTGAACAATTTATTAATTGAAAGGTTAAATTTATTTTTCTTCGTTTTTTATTGAAATATTTTTTAATGTAAAGAATTTGCAGACTATTTTTCAGAATAATATTGAAATTTGCAACTTGAGGCATTCTAATTTGGTTTTTATTCAAGTATTTCGAATCTTTTTTTATTCAGACAACAGCTCAAGAGTTTAAGATACATTCATGAAAAGGACGTGGACAAAATCAAACGTCTTCTCGGCTTATGTACAGACGGCGCTTCGATTTTCTCATCAAGTCCTGAAATTTCGAGAGAAGTAGAACCAAGCACAAGTCAAGATTCGGACGATGTTTTGAAACTCAAGCCGATTGGCGTGATATCGACATGGTTCCCAAGCAAAAGAGGAACTCCTCGTCAACCAGGGATTTGCGAAAAAGCCCCTGGAAAAATGACCCTGTTCAATTCCGTCTTAAATAATCCTGAACATGCTCTTGAGGGATTACACGAATTTTCACACATGTGGTAAGAAACATTTCTCGTTTTAGTTAAGACGTTTTGGAATTCAGTTGCTCTTACATCGAGGGGTAGACAACTCGTGAAGTAAGATGTACACTTGTGCTGAAATATCCTGAAGTATGTGAATAATTTTGAAGTACAATAAAACATCCAGAAGTACATTGAAATATCTTGCAGTACTTTGAAATATGGTAAAGTGTCCTTAAATATCTTTAAGTATGTGAAATATCGTGAGATATCTTGAAATATTCTGAAGTATGTGAAATATCCTGAAGCATTTGAAATATCCTGAAGCACATTGAAAGATCTTGAAGTATGTGAAATATCTTGAAGTATGTGAAATATCTTGAAGTACTTCGAAATATTTTAAAGTAAGCGAACATTTTGAAGTATATGGAATGTTTTGGAGTATTTGAAATATTCTAAAGGATGTTGAAATATCCTAAAGGACGTTGAAATATCCTAAAGGACGTTAAAATATCCTGAAGTACATTGAAATATTTTTAAATATCATGAAATACATTGGAATATCCTGAAGTACCTTGAAATATTCTGAGGTGTGTGAGATATTCTGAAGTACCTTAAAGTACATTGAAATGTCCTCAAGTACCTTGAAATACATGGAAAAATCCTCAAGTACCTGGAAATACATTGAAATACCTTAAAGTACATTGAAATATCTTGAAGTACCTTGAAATATCCTGAAATGCCTTGAAATATTTTGAAGTACATGAAATACCCTGAAATAGATTAAGATTCCCTAAAATATTCTGAAGTACCTTGAATTGTCCTGAAGTATCTTGAAATGTCCTAAAGTACCTTGAAATATTCCGAAGTATGTAAAATATCAGGAAGCATTTAAAATATCCTGAAGTACCTTGACACATCGTGAACTAGCTTGAAACATCGTGAAGTATTTTGAAATATTTTGAAGTATTTGAAATATCCTGAAGTACATTGAAATATCCTTCAGTATGTGAATTATTCTGAAATATCCTAAAATACCTTGAATTGTCCTGAAGTATCTTGAAATATCCTGAAGTACCTTGAAATATTCTGAAGTATATGAAATATTTTGAAGTATTTGAAATACCCTGGAGTACGTGAAATATCCTGAAGTATATTGAAGTATCCTTAAGTATGTGAAATATTGGGAAGCATTTTGTATATCCTGAAGTACCTGAAATATTATGAGATGTGTGAAATATCCTGAAGTATGTACTTTGAAATATCCTGAAGTATGTAGCTTGAAATATTTCGAGGTACCTTGAAATATCCTGAAGCACATTGAAATATCTAGAAGTGCGTTGAAATTACTTGAAGTACCTTAAAATATTCAGAAGTACCTTGCAATATCTTGAAGTATATGAAATATTTAAAAGTATTTGAAATATCCTGAAGTATCTTGAAATATCTTAAAACACCTTGAAATATTCTGAAATGTGTAAAATCTCCTGAAGTAGGTGCTTTGAAATATTCTGACGTACCTTGAAATACATTGAAATATCTTTAATACTTTGAAATATTGTAAAATGTGTGAAATATCGAGAAACATTTGAAATATCCTGAAGTACCTTGATATATTCTAAGGTACGTGAAATATCTTGAATTCTGTTGAAATTTCTTGAACTACCTTGAAATATTCCAAAGTACGTGAAATATCCTGAGGCACATTGAAATATATTAAAATTTCTTGAAGCACCTTGAATTGTCCTGAAGTATCTTGAAATATTGTGAAGCATGTGAAATATCCTGAAGTACCTTGAAATATTCTGAAGTACGTGAAATATCCTGACATAGATTGAAATATCTTTAAGTACGTTGAAATTTCTTGAAGCACCTTATAATATCCTGAAGTACTTAGAAATCTCTTGAAGTATGTGAAATATCTTGAAGTACCTTGAAATATTCTGAAGTACGTGAAATGTCGGGAAGCATTCGAAATATCTCGAAGTACGTAAAATATCCTGAAGTACATTAAAATATTCTTAAGTATGTGAAACATCCTGAAGTACCTTGAAACATCTTCAAGTACATTAATTATTCTGAAGTATATGAAATATCCTGAAGTATGTGAAACATCCTGAAATATATTGAAATATTCTCAAGTATGTGAAATATTCTCAAGTATGTGAAATATTCTGAAGTATTTGAGATATCCTAAAGTACCTTGAAATATTCTGAAGTATGTGAAATATCGGGAAGCATTTGAAATATCCTGAAGTGTCTTGAAATATTGTGAAGCATGTGAAATATCTTGAAGTCAGAAGTAGGTGTACACTTGATCGGTCGATTTGTCAACCCGCCGTTTTACATTTAAATCCTTTTAACCCCCATAATTAAACTTGAAATTCCCAAATTTAATCATAAACCAATCGTTCTAAATTTCAGGATCCTCTTCCACTTTCACAGAAACGATTCAACCCACATCCGAGCAAAAGTAGCACCTCCACGTCTAAATGGCGCCAGAACCGGAGTATTTTCAACCCGATCGCCTCACCGACCTTGTCCAATTGGTCTGAGTCTCGTAAAGATCGTAAAAATCGAAAACAACTCAATTTACTTCGAAGGCGTGGATATGGTCGACCAGACGCCAGTCCTGGACATCAAACCTTACATTCCTCAATACGACAATCCCCTTCACATAGAAAAATTACACACAAGGTTGCCAGTAGAACTTGAAATGGTAGGAAATGGTAGCGAGATTCAATTCCCTGAAACTCTTAGTTTCAGAGACAGACCTGGAGAAAATCTCACAAACGATCGTTCTAATCATTCTGTAGAAGTAGATTCTAGCTCCCTTCCTCAGGAATCCCTGCAAGCTGAAGACATAGACTCTTCTGATGTTTCAAGAGACGAGGAAATTGCTTTGCGACTCCAGGCGGAAGAGTTTCAGGATAATTACTACCCTAATTTTGAAAACGAGGCGCCAGATTCGATAATGCAATATTTAAGGCCGCGACAGGAAATCCCTTCTGGAAATAGGGTTGCGACTAGGAATACAGAAAATACAACTTCGACGAGGAATTCGGAAAATGGTACTTTGACTAGGATTACGGAAAACAGTACGTTGACTAGGAATACGGAAAATACGACTTCACTGAGGAATTTGGAAAATGCAACTTTTACGAGGAATTCAGAGGAAGTTGTGGAATCGAGTGAGAGGATTCGAAATGTTAATTTGGATAATGAAGAGGAAGATAATAGAAGGACAGAGGATCGAGCTTGGAGAAACTCGAGGCTTTTAGATGGAGCTGATGGGCCAAGTACGGTTTGTGAAACGGATTTGGATTTGATAAGGAGAAGGGCTTTGAATTCAAGGTTGGATAATTCGCCTATAAGGATGGGAGTTCGGGAGGCACCGGATGGAGAAGAGGGATTTGAGTCGCAGACTCTCACCCCTTCACAGACGGTTCCGAATATTCAAAACGCGACGAGGAATTTTGGGAATACAGCTGGAGCTGGGGAAGCTGCTTCAGGAACTGGAGCGGAAAATAGAAGCATTCCGAGCGTTAGAAATGAAAGTGAGTTTTAATATTTTATATCCGCTGAGTGCGGAAATCGGAAATTTTTTTAAGCCGGGAAAAACTACGTCATTGTTTGACCAAGAATTTGACTAATTTTTAGTAGAAAAATCTATCCAATCACTGTAAACGTGATTTGATATCATAAAAATTAATGCAATATTGATTTAATTAAATTGAAAATTATATAATTTTAAGAAATTCAAATTTTAAAACTTTGAGACTTGAGTTTGAGATGTTCAAATTGTAACATTGTGAAATTAAATTTAAAATTATTCAGTGTGCAATATTTCAGTTGCGAGGACTCTTAATTTGAAATCGTTCATTTTCAAATTATAAAAGGAAAACGATTTAAATTGAATAATTTAAAACTAAAACAAACGTAATTTAATTAAAAGCAGTATCTGATAAATATTCATTCTAAACCATTTAAATTAAAGTAATTCAACATCACAAGGTTTCAGCATAAAAATGTTCTTATTTCGTAATTCGGATTCTAAACTTGTTCAATTTTGTATCTTTCTAGTTTAAATTTAGTTTCACTTTGAATGTATTTAAAAATAATTTATTTAATTTTTAACGTTTATAATCTAAAATTTTTCTATTTAGAATAGGTAAATGACAGTGAATTTATTTTTTGATTGGAAATCTTATCGATTAATTTAGAATGAACTAAATGAATTGTTGAAAATATTATAGTTCAAAATTAAACTATTTCAAATTGGAAGCCTCAATAGTTCAATTTTAAAGGGTTCAGGTATAAAAAAAAAAGTTTTCATTTCGCAATACTAATAAGTACTCAATTTTAAACGAAGGTTGGAATAGTTCAGGATTGAATATTTCCAATTAAAAATTACATAATTTTGAACGGTTTTTGGAATAATTCAATTTTAAAGGTTTACTGTTTAAAATTCTGGATTAAAAGTGTGTAATTTAGAAAATTTTCAAATTTAAAATAATTTACTTTTTAAGGCTCGCTCAAAATTTCAAATTTTTAGTTTGAAGGTTGGAATTGTTCAATCCAGAATTTTGACAATTTAAGAATGTACAGTTTTTTATTGCTTGTTTCCGTAATTGTTTAATTTTGACCTCATTAAATTCATCAGATACATAAAATTATATATTCTTATTATTTAAAAAATTTATACGATATCAATTTAAAATTTTGGAAGTTTTGAGTTAGAAATCTTCTTTTTATATAATTTTCAAGTTCAAAAAATGTTCTAGCTTCAAAACAGTTTTATTTCCAAAATTTTTTTAATCATTTAGTTTTGAAAGCTTGAATTTGTAAACCTTAATTTTTAAATCTTTTTCATTGTAATTGTTCCATCTAAAACGTTACGAGTTTTCGAAATTATTAAAATTTAATGATATCTGATTTAAAATTCTTTAATCTTTAGGTTTACAATTTCCAATTGAGGGCTATTGAATGCTTATGATTAGATACTTTATATTTTTTAACGTTTCATTTTGAAATTTTCATAATGTTCACACAGATTCCTTCAAAATGTAATCACCCTTTAACTCAAACTCTTCGAACCTCAATACCTTTAAACTTTAATTATTAAAAATGAAAACTGCCTCATCTTCAAAGAATTTTTAAATATTTCTTTCAGCTATTTCAACAGAAATCCGAGTTCCCGATTGGATATCAAGGCCTCAGATTTCAACTCTCTCAGTAGTTTTCAACGAACGAGCTCTCGCACATTTAAGCGAAATTCTGGACGACAAAGCAGAAGAAGAGAAACTTGCAATTGAAAACGTTCTTCGTGAAGATCCAAGATCCGTCTACCTCAGACAGCGGTGGGGCAATCAATTTTACACATTTCTCATTCACGATCTTCACATCACTTGTAGATTTGACGACAGTAGAAAAATCGTCACCGTCTTTCAGGTGCGACACGCGGGTCGCACCTGCGAATGCGGGGAACCGGAATGGCAATGCTTAGGTCATTCTCCCCTCACATAACTTTTTTTTCCTTAAGCTTCTAGAACCTAGAAGTGATTCTAGAAACCTCGAATCATGCAATTGATTTGATCGTTAGCTTTGATTCAATTCCGACTCTAACTTGAGAATTTTACTGTGATTTCTTCGAAACTGAGACGCATGAATATTTTATAAAATTCTATTTTCCCTAAATTTTATTTTACCAAAAATCGTGTGACCAAATTACTATTTTACATCATTCTTATTTTACCGAATCACTATTTTGCATAATTTTTATTTTACCCAATCGCCAAATGCCATCATTTTTATTTTTCTGAGTTTCCATTTTACATAATTTTTATTCTTCCAAAGTACTGTTTTACATAATTTATATTTCACTAAATGACTAATTTACATTATTTTTATTTTTATGCGGACGCCATTTTCATGAAAAATGAAATTTCTGTTACATGACGATTCGGAAGAATAAAAATTAAATCAAAATTATGCCAAATAGAAATTCGGAAAAATAAAAATGATGTCAAACTTCAAAATTCGGAAAAATCAAAATGATCTTAATTGGTTATTCGGTAAAATAGAAATTATGCCAAACAGAAATTCGGAAAAACAACAATTATGCCAAACAGTAATTCGGAAGAATAAAAATTATGTCAAATAGTAATTCGGAAGAATAAAAATTAAGCAAGTTGATAATTCGGATGAATAAAAATTATGGTACACAAGAGCTCCCATGGAAGCGCATCCGATTTATCAATTCCTAGAACTGCTGGCCCACGCAGTTTCTCAGCGAGCAGTCAGTGTCAACAACGCCTCGCTACCAGTAGCGGAGCGATAAAAGCGGACAGTACCCGCATTGGATAATTCCATAAGCTGTCAGCATATGCGTCAGTTCGTTTTCAGTGTTTAGCAAGGTGTCTCGATTTCGGTTGTGTTATATTTTTAAAAATGTCGAAGGAAAAGAAGAGGCAACGTTTAACGTTCAAAGAAAAATGTGAGGTTGTAGAAAAAGTGAACAACAGAAATGGCTCATACGGCCCTGACTGTTTACGTTTCGAGGGTACCGATTTACAAGCAAGGCCAGTGCGAAGCAACCCCCAAAACTGCTGTTATATGGGATCTCTTATTTGTATTGTTTTTTGTTCATATGAAAGTCTGTAAAATAAGCATTGGGGGAAATAAAATTTTGGGAATATTCATGCGCCTCTTCGAAAGTTCGTAATGTAGACAACTTTTTTAAATCGCACTTTAGACTCTACTCTTTAATTTTTATTATTCTGCTTTTATTGTGGTTAAGAAAAAAGGGAACATGTGAAAGTTTCCAAAGAGAGTTTAGCCCATTTTTTTACTTTGTGGATAATTTAATTTTTATATTTGAAAAATGTTTAGTTTATTTTTATACAGACTCCGTTTCAGTTTCAAACTGGCTTTCAATCAATTTACAGTTTCTATGTTAGTTTTCCAAATGACAGAAATATTACTTGTTATTTTCTTTTTACTCTGTTATATTTAACGTTTTTCTGAGACCGAAGTTTAACAAAGTTTTGAAAGAATGGACGATTTTAATTTAAAGCGAGTTTCAAATTCGTCCAACTTCCAATTTCGAAAAGATAAAAGCAGTCGAATTTCACTCTAGAGAAATAAAATATAAGACAATTTTTTGCAAGCATTCCCCCCTTAAGACTTTTCTTCCAGAGGTAGTTTATGATCTTAGAGTAGCTCAAAAGCAACTTGTATTTAAAAAGTGATACTGCACTCTAAAAATCTGCAATAAACCCCAAATATAACTGAAACCGGTTTTTTTTTGCAACTTCTTATCTTCCTGTAATTCTTTATTTATTTTCGATAAAGATAGTATGAGAAATGGTGTAAGATATGATATGATATATTGTTTAAGGTATTTTCTTGAGAGCTTTTCACTCTTTGGACGACACTTCCTAAGTAACAGACTGGAATTTTATTAGTATTTACAATACTGAACCTGAATCGTTCCAAATATTTTGCAATATCCTAACTTTATTAACCTTGTGCCTCAAGTGTACATTCGTATCGTCGAATCAGCGCCTGCCGAAAAGACCCACGGCTGAATTGGATGAAACATGACATCCAGGATCCCGAAGTCGTTGAAGGATTCGTGATTACTTAATCGTTTTAGTGGGACGATTAGTGGATTTTGCATCAGATCGCTAAAAAAGAGGAGAATTTTACTTATTAGTCTGTAGAAAAAAATATCGAGTAGGACGACTTACATTTTGTAGATTTTTTTTTTGTATTTTGCAATTGTAAATTTGTAATTGTTCAAACTTACATCTCTAGTTTGACAATTATTTATGTTTAGTTTCAGAAGGTGACCATGAAAATCTAAGAACAAAATTCCCGGTTTACAACCATTTTTTTCCGTCAATTAAATTAAAAAATTGAAGTTTTCAAAACTAAAAAATTGTAAAATTTCAAATCAGTTGCTTTCAATATTAAATAAATTCGAAGTCTGGAAAATTAGTCAATCCCCAAATAAGAATCCCTTTTTTCAAACTAAAAGACAATAAAAATTGATCATTTTCTTTTTTAAGCTCTCGAACTTGAAAAAGTTCAGTACTAAGCGTTCAAAACTGAATGTTTTGTAATTTTGAATTTTTCAAATCGAACATTTATAATTTCGAAGCTTCAAAGATTCGATAATATTTTATCTTAACTGCTTAGAATTGTACAATATCAAAATAATCAGAAGCCTTCAATATTGTGCAATTTAAAATAGCAAACGTGCGAAATTGAACAATTTTTGATTTAATGACATGAAAATTCAATAATTTCGGGAAATGAGCAATAAAAAAATTGTACGTTTATAAATCAGAAATGTTTTGGATTAGAAATTTAAAAATTATGAGCCTTAAAAACTAACATTTGAAATTTGAAACTTTTCTAAACAAACCACTTCAAACACAAAATTTGAAAATCTTAAATTGGAATCGTAGAAATTTATTCATAATTTCCTTCAATATTTATTATTTATAAAGTGACATTCAAAGTGATTGAAAACATACAACAGTAAACAATTTTAAACTTGAAAATTCAAAAACTTGTATTATCTTTTCAAGTTTTCAGTTGAAAAGCTTTCAAATTCCGAAGCTCGGAAGCTTACGATTTCAAACCGTTTTTAATTCTGTCACAACTTTTGATATAAATTAAAAAAATTAAAACCTACTTGTAAACCATTCCGTGGCAGACGATGAGTCCTCTGTCGTCTGCTCCCGAAGCAAAGAGAGGATATCGTTTGTGGAACGCAACGCTGCGAATTCCAGTGCCATGCAATCTTAAAGTTTGATACGGTTTTGTACTTAAATCCAAATCAAACCAAACAACCTTTCGATCATAAGTTCCCACCAAAACGTTGTCACCTCCTAGAAAATATAAGAAATTAGTGATTAAAAATAGGAATTGGAGAATAAAAACCAGAGTGAATTATGTCAAATATTCATACAGGGTGTCGAGCAATTCTTAGGGACAAAATAAGCATAAATAAATGCTTAATTTTTTACAAATATAAGTTGTCACATAAGAGCTAGAATCCATCATGTCCACTGACTGTCAAACTGAGAAAATAAAGTTCAAAGTTTTAAAGATATTATACCGGTATACTCTTATAAAATGTTTTGAAATATCAAATTTATCATAAAACTTATGAAAAATATGCAACAAAGAATGAAATGACAAATTTTTATGCAATTAATAATTTAATTTAGCAGAAATAAAAAATTATTTTGGACATGGCACAATATGAACTTATAATACAATTCACTCTTTTTAGTGTGCCATGTCCAATAAACTTTTAAATTAAAGTATTTATAAAATAGATTTTAAAAGCAACCATAAATAATAATCATCTGTTCCCTTGTCTTTTATAGAAATTATTATGAAATTATTGACTTTTAAGAAGTATTAAAAACGCTACTTTGAAGTTCATTTTAAATCCAACTGATGACGTTTAACCTCAAAATGAAACTTGCAAGTCGTTAATAAATTTTAGGTAATTTCTACATTGAAGAAGATAACTAAAAACAAAATATAAATTCAGAAAGATTTCTTCTTCTAAATAAGCAGTTTCTTTTTTTAATAGACTAAAGATTTGAATTACTCTTCGCATTTTAATAAAACAAATGTTTTATAAGCGAAGAATAAAAAAATAATTAAAATTCATGGTTCTCATGAAAAATTCAAGGGATTTCCAGATTTTCTAAGTTTTCAAGGTAGCTAGACACCCTGATTATATTAATTTACACTTCTTGTAGAATAAATGATCTTACCCGGATGCATAGCCATTGAGGAAATCCACTGCGAGTTGGAAAGCAATTTCTTCACCATTTCCTGCTTTACAAGATCGTAAACTCTCACATTTCGCTGGGTCTGAAATTTTGAAATAGCCCAAATTAAAATTTTGAAAGTTTGAAGTGGGAGCATTAAATTGAAATACTTCTAGATTTGCAGGATGGGAATCGTAAAAGCTTGAAACATAGAATCGTTCGAAAAGCTTCTTGTTTTTGGAACGTAAAAGTAATTCTGATTAATAGTATAATAAAGAAGAATCAAATTTTCAAAGGCAAAGATAACTTACAGCAACAAACAAAAATGGTCTGATGGGATGGAAAAGAACGCATTGAATGAGACCCTTGGGTCTCCTGAAAGGAAGCTGAGATCTTCTTTTCGATAATTGATTGATTAACACAGATCGATTCTGTCCATCTGGCATCACAGTCGCAAAATAATCTCCCTTTCCATGCCAGGTCACCTGCTTCACGATTTTGAAATGGTTCAAAACTACCCTAATGCCACTTTTAGAGAGTTCACATTCTGCTTGTTCCCATTGAACTGTTGTTTGAATCCTCTCAGTGACTGTCAAATACAAAATAGATTATTAAACATGAAAGTGATTTTGTATTACTTTATTTCATACTTTATTGAAATATTTGTATAATTTGAATGAGTCAAATTGCTTACTTATAACATCACTTTCAGGAATGATCTCCAGAAGCTGATCAGTCTTTTTCGTTATAACATGATCTCCCACTCCAGGATTGATTAAAAGTACTTTTCTCTCGGCTGCGACTGCTAACAGTGATATCGCTTGATTTGGACACCATGCAACACTTCTTATAACTCCACCACATGGAACTACTTTGACGCAACGGCCGGTCGCTATTTCCCAAACTGCGGATCAACCAATTCGTGATTTTATTAGAAATTTTTAATATTGACTTGACCACTTTTTACAAAATTTATAATATTTACGGGCAACTTCATATTATGAACTTACAAGTTAACTCTTGAACCCTTTTTGGAAATAAGCTTACTAGTGCGAAGCGTAAAATATCAATTTCAGAAAGTGAAAGACCCTGGGGTCCTATTCTTTTTCCTTTTATCTATGAAGTAACTATGAAAAAATTTGGTCTCGAGCAAAAAAAAAAAAAAATTCAACGGCACTCTTCCGAAATTGCCCGAAAACCGAAAGAAAATGTTTTTCTTGATTTACTTCAAAATTATTGGTTGTATTGAATAACTGTTTCAATTAAAGTTTCAGATCTCTATCCTACATCTTTTTTGTGCTATTAATTTTTTTCCTTGAACCAACTCTTCTCGAGAAAATTGAAAAAAGGGTGAAGTAAAAAAAAATCTTTTTGATATTTTTCAAAATCAGTAGGCATTTTTAATTTTGCTTATTAATGGACACTGAATTACCATTTTCGACCCTTGAAAGGCCTAATTCGTTATTTTTTGATTGCTATTCAAAATTACTCAAAACTTATATTTCTTAAATTCAAAAAACATTTTTCTTCGGAACCCTAGTAGAAAAAGGTAAAAGAAACTGCCAACATTTTACAGGATACTACAACTGAAAACAATAAATTACAACAAAAATTACAGGAAATCTTGTGTACATTATTGCGAGCTTTGTTGTATATTATTGTACTTTATTCTAGTTGTAATATTTAAAAAGAACGTACAAGAATTTACAATTTTTGCATCAAAAGATTTTGTTGTTGTTTAGGACCTAGGACGACAAAATGTCTTTAAATGAAATAATCTCTATAAAACCGAAGAAAGTTAACTTTAACTTGAAGCTCTAAAACTTAAATGCAAAAATTGCAAATTCTTGTAAACGTCCTTGTAAAATATTAAAACTACAACAAAATACAACAATATACAAAAAAATACATAAAGTACAGAATTCGTCCGAATAATAATAGACGCAAGATCTAAGTTCCTGCAATTTTTGTTGTAACTCATTGTACATAATTATTTTTACTTTCCTGTAACACATATTTGCAAAAAAATTTCCACCAGGGACTGTAAAAAATATGACTTTGACTTTTTCTTGAACTAATTTTTATAAAATTTCGGATAACAAACAAAAACTACCCAATTAGGGATTTGGAGAGTCGAAAATGGTGATTTATATTTTTCATAGAGTTCACTATTAAGTAAAATTAAAAATAACCACTGATTTTGAAAAATATCAAGAAATTATTTTTGTTGACTTTTTTTACCTTTTCTTTCGATTTTTTCGAAAAAGGTTGTTTCAATGAAAAAAAAATTAATAGAACAAAAAAATATATATTTCACAGAGATCTACGACTTTCATCGCAACAATTTTTCAATGCAACGAATAATTTTGAAGTAAATTAAGACAAACGTGTTTTTTTCGGGGATTCCGAGCAATTTTGGCAAAACTCTTCATAATTTTTTTTTTATCACGACGAAATTTTACGCAGTTGCTTTTTAAGTGAAAAGGAAAATGTCTTTTCCAGGGTATTTCATTTTCTGAAAGTTGTATTTTAAGCTACGCCCTAAAGCTTACTTTAGAGATAAATATAACTGTATACTTTTGTATTATGTACTTTACATATTTTTTTAGACTTTTAACTATCTATGGCGCCAAAAAAATTTCAAAAGTGACCTTTCAGGAAAAAATAGTACATAAAGCGTTAAAAACTTAAGCATATTAGCTTTAAAGCCTTTTAAAGTTCAGCTAATTTAAAACTAAATCGTCTATCAGATATTCCAAGTAGATATATTAAAAATTTAATAATTAAAATCTTAAAAACTCAAAATTGTACACTTTTAAATTGAAAACGGCCACAAGGATAATGATAATGATTAAAATCATTCAAAAATGAAGAATATTAATTTTTGAGAGAAATTTTTTTTTTCTAAATTGTCAGCATTAAAAAGAGAATGATTTTTGATTGAAACATTAAAAGTTTTAAACTCGTTTTGTTTCAAATTTAAATCGTTAAAAATTGTTCAATTTCGAATAAAATGCCATAATAATTTATCAATTTTAAGTTTGAAGCGTTCAAAATTGAATAATTTGAAACTCAACAATTTTGAATTGAAAGCATTTGAAATTAAACAGTTTTTCATTCCAAGAATTTTCAGTTTGATAATTCCAAATTATGAACCATTATGATTTATCAATTTTAAGTTAGAAGCGTTCAAAATTGACTATTTGAAGTTTAAGTGTGTAAAATTGAACAATTTTGAATTGACAGCGTTTACAATATAAAAATGTTGAAGGATGTCAAATGTGGAACGTAATAAATTGAATAATTTCAGATTGAATGTTTGAAAATATGACATTTTCAAATTAAAGGAGTTGAAATTAGATAGTTTCAAAGTAAAAGAATTCAAAATTAAATAACTCAAATAAAAAATAGGTATTGGAAATCATATTGATGATTCAGTGTCAACTTTAAATCGTTGAACATTTTTCATTATAAAATTGAAAACCTTAATGATTTATCAAGGTTAAGTTTGGAGCATTGAACACTGAATAATTTAAAACTGAGCAATTCTGAATTAAAAGCGTCTGGAATAAAAACAAGGTTTCAGCAATTTTAAATTCGAAACGTTTAAAATTTAATATTTTCAGATGAAAAGTTTGAAAACAGGACAAGTTCGAACATAAGTGATTTGAAAATCAATAATTTCGAATTAGAAAGTATTTTAAATTAATTATTTCTCCATTCAAACCGTTGAACATTCTTTAAATTAAACTTGAAAGCCTTAATGATTAATCAAATTCAAGTTGAAAGCGTTGAAAACTGAATAATTTGAAAATGGCTAATTTTGAATTAAAAGCTCTAACTACTGAAAGCATTTAGAATAAAAAATTGTTAATCAATTGGAAGTTAAAAAATTGAATAGTTTCAGATTAATAGTTTAAAAATAGGACAATTTCAAATGTAATAATTGCAAATTGAGGTATTTTTGAACAAATAACTATATTTGATAATAATTTATTCATATGCTTTCTAACGTTTCAATACTTTATTTTTAATCGGACAAATTTTGACTGCACTTAAATCATAGTTTCTCATTAGAGTTGAAATTGTTTAAACTTGATAGCTTTCAAATAAAAATTCTTTAGTTTTAAATGTTTCTCATTTGAAAATTGCCTAATTGTGAAAAATACTTTAAAATTGAACAACTTAAACGCGTCCGAACTAACTGGAAATTATCATCGTTTCAAATTCAAATGTTTAAATCAATCGTAAACACTTCTAGATTTGAAATTGTTTGTTCCTAAACTCTATATTATCAAAACAAACATTTCTATGTTAATTTGAATTGTTGCATTGTAAACGCTTCAATTTGTCATATTTCGAGAAAAAAATATCTTAAAATATAGAAACTTATTGAGTTCTATTAATTCAGCTTACCTTTAAGCAAAAAAAAAGGAAAGTTTTTTGAAAAGAAGGGCAAAAAAGGGAATTCTTCCAGAAAAAAGGAGGGGAAAAAGCTGTCAGTGTACGTATTGGACTTAGAAAAAAATAAACGAATAAATATTACTTCTCAGTGTCATATCATCGCCTCCAGAAGCGATATACTGTCCTTTCCATTCAGCACTTATGCTCCTCACCATATCCGTATGTCCAGTGAAAACCATCGACATAGTTGTGGGGAAAGGCTGCAAATCCTTAGGACTCGGGAGCTGCGGCACGAGATCTTCAGGCTGAATCGTCAGCTTCATCTTAATAGCCCTCGGACACAAATAAAGATCCAAACATCTCTGAAATCTCTCTTTAATATACTTCGGATAAGCAGGAACATGTCTCAACGATTCAAACTTCTGTGGAATAAAATGCAATTTCCTCTTCCAAGGAGTGTTCTTATACTTATTATAGGCCTTCATTTCCTTCTCATCAAATAGATATTCAGCTGGTGGATTATAACTCTCCGCGTGACCTGGCAAAAACCTCTTAGGTGCTGGAATATGTTTGTGAATACGACGCATTTCCTCAGCTTGATCGTCAGATTCCCAAAGCATGTAAAATTGAGGTTCTCCTTTTTTCTGCTGTCGTTCCTTTTCCATTTCTTCTGTGGACTTTATCCAGCCCATCTTCAAGGCATGGACGAGCTTTGAAACCTTCTTTGCTTCGACCTTGGAAGGCACGAAGGATCTTTTGTGCTCTGGGAATTTTCGTAGGGGTGTCTTCATCACTTCTGATGTGAACCATTCAACCCACGGCTAAAAAAAGAAGATTATGCTATTTGGAAGCATTCAACTTGCAAATTTTTCAATAAGAAATGTCTAGACTTAAATGTTTTTGAATTACAGGCCTCGAACTCATTTGAGAAATTCAAAATAGTGTCAATAGTAGCATAAATTGTTAAAATCCTTTGAAATCTTAAAATTTCTTTTGTAATCATATCAATCCCTTAAATAAAGTGAAATCGTTTGAAATCTCTGAAATCCCTGAAATCCTTAGAAATCCGCAGAAGTCCCTTGAAATTTAGTTCCATTTAATTTATTTCTTAAAGTTCTCTAGAAATCCGTTGGAATCTCTTGAAATCATTTAAATATCATTGATATCCTGGATACCTTTTTTGAATCCCTAGAAATTTTCTGAAATCTTAAGAAATTCTTCGAAAAAGCTTAAAAATTTTAAAATTTCATTAAATTCCTTGGAATTTTTTTAAATACTCTGAACTCCTTCAAATCCTTTGAAATCCCTTGAAATTTATAAAACCCCTCAATTCTTGTGAATTCCCTACTAATCCCAGAAAAATTGAGTAAAATCCCGTCAAATATCTTGAAATCTGCAATATCTATTTAAATTCCTTCAAAAATGATGAAATCTTTAAAATCCTCTAAAATCCCGTATAATATGATACAGCTCCTTGAAATCGTTTAAGTTACCATAAAAGCATTGAAATCCACCGAAAGTTATTAAATACCCTTGAATTTTGTTAAAATATTTTGAAATATGTGGCAAACTCTCCAATTTTTTTAATCCTGTTGAAATCTACAGAAATTCCTTATAATCTTATGGAATCTTTTAATTTATGTTGAAATCCTATAAATCCCTCCAATATTGTCAAATTCCTTGAAATTTTACAAATAACTTAAAGTTCCTCGAAATCTTCGAAATCCTTTAAATCTTTTGAAACCTTACAAAATCATTTGAAATTTCTTCGAAAGTTTTTAATCTCTTTCAATTTTCGATAATCCAACGAAATTCTTTGAAATCTCATTAAATTCCTCAGAATATTTTTAAATAAAAACTATATTCTTTGAAATCTTTTGAAATTTTTAAAATCCCTTAAATCTTGCGACATTCCAAGAAATCTTTTAAAATCCCGTACAACATATTGAAAATCATTAATATCTTTTAGAAAAAGTGGAAAAATGTTTGAATCTTTGAAATCCACTGAGACCTCATAAAATCCCAAGAAATCTGAAGATAAAATCCCGTGAATTATCTTGAATTTTGTAATATCACTTAAAATTTCTTAAAAATGTTGAAAATTTTGAAATCCTCAGAAATCTCTGAAATTCTTTGGAAACTTTCAAATCCCTGAAAACAGTTAAAATCCTTTGAAACCCCTTGGAATCTGTTGAAATTTTTGAAATCTCGTGAAATTTGTAGAAATCCCTTGAAATGTGTTTAAATATTAGAAATACTTTGAAATCTTTTGAAATTTCAATTTTGAGATGGCGGTTATGTTATTTTCGCCAATCTAGTGAAGAAGTATGAAAATATGTTTAAAGGCAAAGTGAACAAATAGTTGCATTAGCGAGTAATTTGAGAAAATAGTAGCATTAGTGTGATTTTTTCAAAATAGTTGCATCGTTAAAAAAAGTCTCAAAAAGTGTCAATAGTGGCGTGAATCCGAGGCCTGGAATTAAAATACTGTGCATTGAAAAACAATATTTTTCTTTATTTTTAAAGTAAGAAACTTACTGCGTATTCGTCAAACTGTGCATCTGGAACCTTTTGTTTCTGTATCCTCGTGATGAGTTGAATGTCCGCCTCACTCAGCACAACATCTTGTCCAGTTTGTGGATCTTTTATCGTCCTCCAGAAATCTGGATCTTCCATCCTCTTTAGGAAATTATCGAGCTGATCGCCCTTTTCCGGTTTCAAAATCCTCTGTCCATCCCAATTATATCCAAGATGTGGATAATCATCATACCATTTCATTGGTACATTACCAACCGTATTTCGAATATCTTCTTCATCCGAACTATCAAATTCGTACTCGTCAGGAACAATATTTGAATTTTCCCCACTGCTTTTTCCTGCTATATCTTCCTCTTCGGTTTTAGGTTCAGTTTCATTTCCCATAGACTCCGATTTTTTGGAGTTGTTTTTTGGAGTTTCGAAATTCGATTTTGCCTGTTTAGATTTAATCTGATTGGATTTTGTCTTAGACTTTGCTCCTTTAGTTTTTATTTGCTCTGATTTGAATCCTTTGGATTTCAACTCTTTGGACTTTTTTTCTGGAGCTTTAGTTTCTTTTGATCTTACTTGCTTCGATTTTATTTGTTTGCTAGATTTCTTCGCTGTGGATTTTGTTGAAATTACTACATTTTCTTCGACTGTTTCTGATTCTTCATATTTAGATACAGATTCATTTGCTGAATCCAAGCCCTTGGAGTCAGATTCGTTTTCAGAATCGTTTTCCGAGTCTGATTCGCCGGAGGCGTTTTCTTCCTCACTTTCATCGGCATCGTCATCATCCTCAGAATCTGTTACTAATTCCAACTCGCTGATTTCACCATCGGAGTCAAAAATTGTTGGATATTTTAGTGTGTCTGAGTCGGGAATTTCTTCGAGATCCTCTGCTTCCTCGTCACTACTGTCATCTTCGTCGTATACATCTGATGCTAATAAATCTTCCGTTCCCGAATCCTGTAAAATAAATAGATCAAAGTTATAGTCAAAAAAGAACATGGAATTTGCAAACTATCGTAAATTTTATCAAAAGGGAGACTTAATCTAAGCATGAAAAATCTAAGTCTTTGCACTCTGAAGTGTCCAAAATCAGAAATCTTCAAATTCAAACCAGTGTAAATATATAATTGAAATTTAAAAACCTCAGCTTTCTCGACGTATAGAGATTTTAAAATCTAAAATTATTCGCATTATAAGTCTCTGCAAATTATAACAAACTTTCTGAAATATTATTTATATATTAAGTTAACAATCTGTCAGTAAGATGATTAAGATATCAAAAAGGTAGGTTATGTTGAGTTTTGTGGTTGTCTTTTGCTGCAAAATCACGTATGCATTTATATCTACGAACTCTTCTTAAAATAGAAAAAAACAGTAAAAAATGAATAAAAAAATTCCACTATAATACTATAATCATCGTTACAATTAAGGGATAAAAACACATGATAGACAATGATTGCAAGTTTCGAATTTACGATTATTGTTATAGAAAATGCATACCGCAGTTTCTTCAGAATCGCTCTCCTCATTATTTTGAGCTTCTTCGATGATTTTCTGAGATGCTTGAGCAGCCTGCTTTCTTTTTGGAGGTTTTTTTGGAGCAACCATTTTTAAATATTTCTCTAAAAACGTTAAAAAACACAAACCTGAAGAGGTTATGTTAAAGTTACACCACAATCCGCAAGCGACAAACACGTGGTCAGTGGTGTTGGTGTCGAAGCTAAGGACTCTCGTCGAAGCCATCTTGAGTTTCAAAGTGCTAATTACCGATTAGCGATGACGCCACAATTGATTTTAGCGGGAAATTTCAAATGAAGGAGAAGAAAAAATGTAAAATAAGGAATTTTTTTACGAAAATGGTAGAAAAAACAACATTTTTATAGTTCTTGACAGTAAATAATATGTTTCATTAATAAAAATCACGAAAAAAGAGTTCATTGCAAATTTGAAGATAGTCACTATAGTCGCTTTTTAAAATGAAAATATCACTTTTAGTCACTTTTCTTTCAATAAATTAAAAAAGAGAACCCAAGAATTAACCACTATTGAATTTAGGTCTATACCTATTTCTGAATTTTCTTGTGTTCTTCTAAATTCTCTTTAATTCTCTAGAATTCCCTTAAAATGCACTAAATTCAATGGGTTTTTTTTTATAATAATAATATCGTTCCATTTTCTTAAGGTATTATGGTCAAGGTGCGCATTTTTCTATAGATTTTTATGAAAAAAATCATATGAATTCTAGAAAGCAAA
>JAUMHM010000071.1:31899545-31912313 GCA_032362435.1 Melikaiella ostensackeni | reverse complement strand
GTCGTGACTCATCGTTACACTTTTTGACCCCCCCCCCTCGTGTCACGTGACAACATATTTCTTCATCCCCTTTTTTTCTGATGAATAAAAAATGACTTTATGCATAGAAAGAAATGAATTTAGTTACTCAACAGCAAAAAATACAACATTTTAAGATATGATTAAGAAAACAGTTTCAGCATTTCTCTGTTTTTCTCGTTCCCAAACTGATTCCAGATGTTTTTCGATGTTCACAGTGCGAGTACGCACGTAAATTGTTGTAACAAGCTGACTTTGAAATGGAATTTTATTAGGTGATTCAAATATTAGTGGAATCCCACTATTTTTATCTGTGACTTAGTAATTTACCCTCGAATCAGTGGAATTCAATCTACCACCAATTAATTAGTATATGTCCACTCATCTCATTTATCAATTTCTACTAATGTTGTGAGTGAGTGATTTTCTATTAATTCAACCTAAGAGAGCACACACAAAAATTTACCTTGCCCCAAAAAGCCGTCAAACTATTTTTTTCCTAATTTGTATAACCGCAAGTTGAGAGAATTTTTCTTGATATAAACGATGAAAGTCTTCACTGTTTTTCATGAGTTTCCAAAAGGTCGTGCACTCGTTTTGCACTTCATATTTTTTTCTTTCAGGAAATACTAACTTATATTTATTGAAAAAGTTTTGGAAAAACTTGTTTTTATCCATTTTGTTTTGACAGAATCACAATTTTTGGTTAAATCCAGACTTATTTAGTGGAGCGCGGTCAAATGTTAAACATTAGCTAATCAGAGTTACAGCGCCGCGGAAGCGGGAAAGCGGGAGAATCCAAACGGCGGTTTCGACGTTTTCCCCTTCAACCTTTTTTCACATATTACTGAATACTTTTTGCGTCACGTGACGCGTCGTGAAACCTCCCGCCTCTCCCCATCGCGACATTTGGTGGCACTCCTCGTGACCCCCTCCCCCCTCGGAGCGTCACGTGTTTTGTGGATGGTCTCATGTTACTCTAATGAACAACTCCAGATCACCGCTACCGTTGACTGCTGACGTACCAACCTTATTCTACCGACATACGAGGGTTGTCCGTAAATTAAGGTCTCCAATTTTTTTACACAGTAAACATCATTTTATTGCAAAACCAAGTACAGATTCTGAAAGCTTGGACTTTCAGCTATTTTTGTACGTAGTCTCCGTCACGATCAATGCACTTTTGGAGTCGCTCCGGGAGCTTTTTCATACCCGCGTCGTACCACTCTCCCGCTCACTCACGCAGGAAGATATCGACAGCTGCTTTCAGCTCATCATCGCTTGAGAATTTCGTTCCTCCCAAGTATTGTTTCAAGTTGGGGAACAAAAAGTAGTCACTGGGGGCCAAATCAGGGCTGTATGGAGGAGGGTCAAGGATTTTCCACCCGAATTTGGCGACGAGATCCGTCGTGGTGCGGGCGGCGTGAGGCAGTGAGCATCCGCGGCACCCACCTGGCACACACCTTGTGATATTTCAAAAGATCCGTCAAAATCTTATCCAGGGTTGTCTTAGAGACGTTCCCTATCAGTTCGGCAATCTCTTGCACAGTCGCACGCCGATCCGCAAGCAAAAGTTCCTCAACTTTCGTCACTGTTATGTTCGAAACTGATGGACGCCCGCGGCCGGCCTCGTCGTGCACGTTTGTACGGCCTTCTGCGAACTCCCTACGTCACTTTCGCAAATTTTTTATGTTCAGACACTATTCTTTATACACATCGGTCAATTGGCGATGGATTTCAATAGGGGGTGACCCCTTAAACCACAGAAATCTAATCACTGAACGCAATTCGCACTTGGCGGGAGCGTCAATTTTCCCTTCCATCTTTAACGGTTGCTTAGCCAAGACTGAGCGTCGCAGCGTGGTGGGGACCGGTCAGAATAGTGGTGGGGCGAGCAAGGAACACGGCGCTGTTGTCAGATTTACTCGTAAGCTAGCTCGCTCTGTCGCAACGGTAGCTCGTTGAGGACCTTAATTTACGGACAACCCTTATATAATCAAAATTCAGAATACAAGTTCTCGTAAACAATAAAATCCCACAGACATTGTTTCGGACACAGAAACGTCCCGGCATTTGTTTTCTAATAATAATGACCCTCCAGGGGTCCAGTTCAGGACTCAGGTAGATGGGTTTGCCCGTCGGTAACATTATGCATTGCAGAAAATTTCCCATATTACCAGGAGGCTTTGCCCACTGCGCGCACCAACTTCCAAAATAGATATATTATTGCTCATACATTTTTTTCATCGGTTGCTATTAGAAATACATAAAAATAATTATGATTGTTGAATGAACTGGAAAGGGGCCTCCTTTGAAAGATATTTTATTTCTCCTGGAATGGGGGAGGCTCTGGAGGGCCTCGTAGGAGGCCCTAGGAGCCATTGTTGCAGGCTCTAGAGGCCCTCATGGGAGGCGACATGTATTTCTAATATAGAGAAATTATTTAGAAAACGAATCTTAGGGATAGTTTATATATTACGTAACGCATTTTTCTTTTATTTAAATAAAGACGAGAATAAAATTGCCGTGAAATTGAAAAGGACACAACTATATAAACAAATGAAAAACGTGTTACGTAATATATGAACAACCCCTTACATACCCTACATACATACCTTACATACAAACCCAAAATTTGAAAAAAGTAAGCAACATTTTCAAGTCATAAATGGTCTTAAATTGAGGTGAAATCGTTTTGGGGTCAACCTGACCCCAGTGTGCTAGCTGAGGATTAAACTCCCGTAGTTTGAATCTCCAGCAATTGCAAAGTCGCATAGTTCCAAACTCTAGTGGTTTTAAACTCCCGTAGTTTGAATCTCCCGCAGTTCCAAAGACCCTAGTTTCAAAATTACGTAGTTTTATACTCCCGTAGTTCGAATCTACGGCAGTTCCAAATTCATGTAGTTTCAAACTCCTGTAGTTTGAAACTCCCGTACTTTGAATCTCCCGCAGTTTCAGACTCCCACAGTTTGAAACTCCCGTACTTTGAAACCCCCACAGTTTCAAACACCTGTAGTTCCAGACTCCAGTAGTTTTAAACTCCCGTAGTTTGAATCTCCCGCAGTTCCAAAGTTCCTAGTTTTAAAATCAAGTAGTTTCATATATCCGTAGTTTGAATATACCGCAGTTCCAAACTCATGTAGTTTCAAACTCCTGCAGTTTTAAACTCCGGTAGTTCCAAACTCTAGTTGTTTTGAACTCCCGTAGTTTGAATCTCCCGCAGTTGCAAAGTCCCTAAATTGAAAGCCACGTAGTTTCATACTCCCATAGTTTGAATCTACCGCAGTTCCAAACTCATGTAGTTCCAAACTCCCGCAGTTTCAAACTCCCGTAGTTCCAAAGTCTAGTTGTTTCAAACTCCCGTAGTTTGAATCTCCCGCACTTGCAAAGTGCCTAGTTTCAAAATCACGTAGTTTCATACTCCCGTAGTTTGAATCTACCGCAGTTCCAAACTCATGTAGTTTCAAACTCACGCAGTTTCAAACTCCCGTAGCTCCAAACTCCAGTTGTCTTAAACTCTCGCAGTTTAAATCTCCCGCAGTTTCCAAGTCTCTCGTTTCAAACTCACGTAGTTTTAAACTCCCGTAATTTGAAACTTTTGTACTTTGAATCTCCCGCAGTTGCAAACTCCCGTACGTTGAATCTCCCGTAGTTCCAAAGTCCGTAGTTCCAAAGTCCCTAGTTTCAAAATCACGTAGTTTTAAACTCCCGTAGTTTAAATCTGCCACAGTTCCAAAGTCATGTAGTTTAGAACTCTTGTAGTTTAAAACTCCGGTGCTTTGAATCTTTCACAGTTTCAAACTTCCGTAGTTTGAAACTCACGTAGTTTGAAACTCCCGCAGTTGCAAAGTCCCTAGTTTGAAAGCCACGTAGTGTCAAACTCCCGTAGTTTAAATTTACCACAGTTCCAAACTCATGTAGTTTCAAACTTGCGCAGTTTGAAACTCCCATACTTTGAATCTCCCGCAGTTTCAAACTTTCGTAGTTTTAAACTTTCCATTTTCGACTAATAGTTCTGGTTTTATCCATCGAAAATGCTTTTCAAAAAATCAAAAATTCCGTTTTCCAACAAAATTATACCAGGTACAAAACAAATGTTCAGAAGCCAAATTGTTCATCTCAGAAAAATCTACAAATTTGCAACAAAATATTTTTTATGGGGCACACAGTTTTTGTTTTAATCGTTGCAAATGTTATTACAAATAAAAATATATCACTTCCTAGCAAAACTGTACGAGATACGAAAAAGATTTTAAGAAGCGTAATTGTTCATCTCAAGAAGATCTACAAATTTTATGAAAACTAGTTTTCTTATAAGGCGCTAATTTTTTGTTTTAATCGTGAAAAAGCTTACTAAAGGTAAAAAATTTTAGTTTTTCAGCAAAATTATACGAGATACGAAAAAACTGTTCAGAGGCAAAATTGTTGACGACAAAGTTTTTCGGAACTATTTTTGTGATGGGACGCATAGTTTTTGTTCTAGCGGTGAAAAATTTTATTAAAAATAAAAAATCCATTTTCTGGTTAAGCCATGCAAGATACGAAAATCTGTTGACTTGAAAAATGGTTTATCTCAAAAAGATCTACAAATTTTCTCTTCCAAACCATTCTTTAATAAAACGCTTAGTTTTTGTCTTAATCATGAAAAATAACATTAAAAATTAAAATTTTTCACTTTTGGTAAAACATTACGAAATACAACAAAATATTCATTGATAAAATTATCCACCGAAAAAAGGTCTGAAATTTTGTTATCGATCATTTTTTAATAATACGGGTAGTTTTCGTTTTAATCACGAAAAAATTCTATTAAAAAAAAAAGATTCAAATTTGTAGAAAAACGGCATAAGATGCAAGAAAATTTCGCGTTTTGCACTTACTTTAATCGAGTGCTTAATGTACACCGAAAAGTTGGTCAATTTTTGTGAATGTTTCATTATTATGAAGAAAGAAATAAAATAAAGAAACGAGAAAAAAGAAGGAAGTGGATTTTGGGGCTGCCTTCATTTTCTTTCCTCTTCTTTAATTTTGGTTTTTCTAATTTTAATGTGTTATCCAAATTTAGTCGCTGGATTCTTGGTTTTTTCAATTGCCAAGTTTTCGTAGTTAACTTCCCAGGACTAAGAGGGAATGTTTTAGAAATTTTGAATTTCTGGGTGAAGTTCCCAAAAAAAAGTAAATCCGGATTTTTTTCTGTCAGACGATGTTTAGGGGTTACACCCACCCCCTCAATTTTAAATAAGTAATACATTTTGTGTATTTTTCCATCACAGATCATTTTTAATGGTCAAGTGAAGAGTTTCATGTATTTTCGATTATTCAATAATTTTTTATATAATTTTGATTCGCTTAAACAATTATTTTACATTTTATCGCAAATTATCAGCACCCTCACAACGAAATAAGCTAATTCGGCAATATGAAAAATCAGAACGGTCGATTCAATTTGTTGTTATTTGTTCAAACAATTGTAGTTTTTTGCGAATTTGTCAACAAACTTGACAGAATAATAATTTCCGGACAGAAAATTTTAATATTTAAACATTTTTTCCATTTCAACACTTCTTAATCTACTCCTCCATCGAAAAAATTCCGTCCTTTTCCATCCTTTTCTATAGCACATTGTCTGTTTATATCAACCATCTTCTCAAGAATGCTATTCTTTTCTCTATTTTATTATTATTTTGTCCTATTCCTATATTCCTAAAAACTCCATCCTTCTTTTTATACTCATTTCCTCTCCCAATCCTATCCCCAAACTTCGTCTTTCCCCTCCCCCTCGATTTCATCACTCCTCTCACTCCTCTTCGTTCCTCTAACCCTTCCTCTTATTGAACCCCATTTTCTTCCCTTTACCCCGCCTCATGACACCCTTCGCCTCACTCATTCACTCACTACTATTTTTTCTCTCAATCACTTTCCCCACATCTTCTTTCTTCTCCCACCGTTCCTAATTCTTTAATAATATTATTTTTTAAATTGCTTCCACTCCCCCTCGACTTCATCATTCCTCTCACTCCTCTTCCTTTCTCTGACCTTTCTCCTCATCAACCCACATTTCCTTCCCTTCACCCTGCTCCATTTACACCCTTCCCCTTACTTATTCACTCACTACTATTTTCCCCTCTTCATCACTTTCCCCGCATCTTCTTTCTTCTCCCAACCTTCCTTATTTGTCTAATAATTTTACTTTGCAAATTTCTTCCACTTCCCCTCGACTGCATCATTTCTCCCACTCCTCTTTCTTCCACGCTTCTTCTCGTCAAACTGCATTTCCTTCCCTTCACCCCGCTCCATTGAAACCCTACACCTTACCCCTTCACCCACTACTAT
Source organism: Melikaiella ostensackeni (assembly GCA_032362435.1). Lineage (NCBI taxonomy): Eukaryota > Metazoa > Arthropoda > Insecta > Hymenoptera > Cynipidae > Melikaiella > Melikaiella ostensackeni. The sequence goes on along the minus strand of JAUMHM010000071.1, from coordinate 31,905,962 downwards.
TCTCCCCTCTCAATCACTTTCCCCACATCTTCTTGCCTCTTAAAACCTTCCCAATTTTTTTGATAATTTTATTTTTCACATTTTTTTCACTTTCCCTTGATTTCATCATTTCTCTCACTCCTCTCTCTTCCCCTAACCTTTCTCCTCGTCAAACCCCATTTCCTTCCCTTCACCCCGCTCCATTACCACCTTTCCCCTTACCCTTTCACTTACTATTATTTTTCACTCTTAATCGCTTCCCCCACACCTTCTTTCTTCTCCCGTCCTTCCTAATTTTTAAAATAATTTTATTTTTTGAGTTTTTCCACCCCCCCTCGACTTCATCATTCCTTTCACTCCTCTTTCTCTTCTCTAACCATCCTCCTCGTTGAATCTCATTTCCTTCTCTACACCCCGATCCATTAACACCATTCCCCTTACCAATCCACTCACCACTATTTACCCCTTCCAATCACCTTTCTTACATCTTTTTTCTTCTCCCACCCTTTCTAATTTTTAAAATTATTTTAGTTTTTGAATTTTTTCTCATATAATTCGAAAATGTTGTAAACTTTTACATAAAGTTTGAAAAATTAAAGGACCTGCTAAAAAGAAAGATTTAATCAGAATTAAAAACTAAAATTTTAATCAACGCTGATTAATTTTATTTCAATATCCATTCTTTCACTGTAAAACTTTTCTACACATTCCTGAAGCGCTTCTGCGACTTCCATTCGGACAAGATTTTCCAGGGGCACTTATTATTGCATGGGACACTGTTATAGAGCATGAAATTCCAAAATTAAATGAGTCAACTATTAAATAATAATATTCATTCTGCCCACAATGTTCGTTGAGACGAGAACAGGATCCTTCAAAGGGAACGAGACCATCTTCAAGGCAAGGATTTTTCTCACATCTTGTTAGTATTTCCCCAGGAGGAAGCACCAGGTAGTTTTCAGGTGGACAGGGCCCTCTTTTATAAGGCTCGTAACAAGAATCACTTTCAGAAAAATATAAATGAGATGTGAGGCAGTCGCAAGTCCAGTTTGTCGAATTCTCGTCTAATGGATAAAGGATCATATTCGCCGGACAAGTCTGTAAGAAATCATGAGATAATAAATTTGTGCTTTGAATTCAATTTTATCCTCATTTTCCTTTCCGCGAATTCTGTCCTTTTCCCAAAAATGCAATACTTTTCTATCTAATTCTATCATTATTCATTCTACTACGCCTTCCAGCAATGTCATACTTTTCCATGGTTTTCTATCCCATTGTTTCCGCATCTACTCGCCCTGTTTCCAAGAATGTTATCTTTTTCTAACTGTTCTTATGCTCATATTTCTGTAATATCCTTTCCTTTCCTAGTTTATAATTTCTTATTCCGTTTCCTTCCCAGATATTTTTGCTCTTTCTTTTAATTTTCTAACCCATTTTAACACATTCTATTCTACTCCTCTTTTAAAATAATTCCGTCCTTTCCTATTCTCTTCTATCGCACGCTATCAGCTTATTTCAAGAATGCTATCCTCTTCTATATTCTATTACTATTTTGGCCTATTCCTATATTCCTAAAACTTCTGCCCTTCTTCATTCCTGTTCATCCGTTTTTTTCATTTTCTTTCATACTTATTTTTAAGAGTCATATCCTGTTCTATCCCAGTTTATACCTTTTTAATCCTTTTTTATCATTTATTCCGCTTACACAGAAACACAGATCTGTTCATTTCTCATTGAACTACTCTTACTACATTTATTTTTTGAGATTATTCTCGAGACTTAAAATTTTCAAATATGCTTACCCGAAAATTGTCAGCTTGACTTACACTTTCCCAGAAAATTACTGAAACAACAATAATTTTGAATAACCATTTCATTTTTGCCTTCAATCGAGATACATTCTCTCAAGTTGAATCCAAATTTAATTTTTCACTAGTAAAATATTTGCAAGTGAATGCAAGTCGAAAGACTACAGAAAACTGACGTTATACGTTATACGTTATATGTTAACTGGCTTAATACAATGCCAAACTCGCCATTCAGGATTCAAGGAAAACCAGTATGAAATTGTGAAATAGAACTAATTAATTGTATTCTCCGACTTTTGCGGATTCATAAGGCTTTCCCAAAGAAATTTTTAAGAAATTAAATTTTTTTCCAATTTAAGCGCACAATATATATTTTTGAAATTTAATGAAATTTAAAGGAATTTCAGATTTGCAATTACAGTTCGGAGTTTTTTTCAAAGATTATCAATAAATTTCGATACCATCAATTAGACAAATTTCTTTGATCTAAATAAATACTAAGTGATCAATTTACAGTTTTTTAAAAGGAATTTACTTGTGAAAAATATCCTGTCACTTTGAAATTGTCTAAAGGCTTCTCCGAAATAGTGCTAGATAGCGCCACTGAAGGTACCATTTTTAACATGCTAAAATCACTTCTGCTCCTGCATCTATCTATATCAGGGTGTAAGTACATTCATCCCGCTAAATATAAACTGAAGTCATCGGTCACAAATCGGCCATTTTTGTCACACGAAATGTGCGTACAACCTCGCATTTTGATGCAGGTGTTGCAAAAAGTGAGATTAGTGTGTTAAGAATGGAGTCTTCAGTGGCGCCATCTGGCACCTTTTCGGAGAAACCTTCAGAAAGTTTCAAAGTGACAGGTTATTTTGGCACACAATGTTTACATAATGTTATTCCGTCAATCGGTCACAAATAGACTCACTTTTGGCAGCTTCACGGTCTTTTAAAAACTCGCACATTTATATACGGTTGTTGCAAAAAATATCGTCCGCATTATGGGCCAATATACTATTATTTCCAAATGAAATATAACGGTGAATAACGAGCCTTTACTCCTTTCCCCTAACCATTCCTCTTAAACCTTTCCCTTACCCCTTCTACTCCACACCTTCCCATAACCCCTTTCCCTTAACCCCTTTCTATGAGCTCTGTCGCTTACTTATCTCCCCTCCCAATCCTATCCCAAAACTTCGCCTTTCTACTCCCCCTCATCTTCATCATTCCTCTCACTCCTCTTTGTTCCTCTAACCCTTTACCTTGTCAAACCACCTTTCCTTCCCTTCACCACGCTCCTTTAACACCCTTCCCCTCACTCCTTCACACACTACTCTTTTTCCCTCTTAATTACCTTCCCCGCATCTTCTCTCTTCTCCCACCCTTGCCCTCCCCCTTCTACATCCCTGTCAATTCTTTTCCCTTCCCCTAACTCTTCCCTGCACACCTACCCCTCCCTTTCCTTCCCCTTCCCTTCCTTAAACCTACCTCTTATCATAATCTTTTCTTACCACTAACCCATAAACGCTACTTTTGAATTTATTCGTGAGTAAAATATACCTATTTTTCGAATTGACAGTTTTTTGAACTGACAGAGTGTCACGTGACCAATTACATGGTTTATATTCGGTGGCTTTATAATTTGAAAAATTTAAATATGGTGCTGAAATTTCGAGAAATGGTTCAAAATATATGAGGGCACGTCTATCTGGCCAAGTGGAGTTCTTATTTCATTTAAATAGTGCAATTTTATTAATTTTTTATCTGGAATGTAACTGAAAACAGGGCTTTAGTTCCTGAACTAAAATCGAAATAATAAAATTGCATTAAATAAACAAAATAAAAACTCAGATGGGCCAGACAGATGCGCCCTTGTATATTTTGAACTATTTCCTAAAATTTCAGCACAATGTTTAAATTTTGACATTCTCATCAGAGAATGTATTAGATTTGTATAAAATATAACCCCCTCCCCCCGTTTTTGTCAAATGTCCACGTTTTAAGACCCCCTGAACCCAAAAAACATGTTTTTACAAATGTGTGTGTGTGTGTTAGAGCACAAGTTAGAGCATTTTTTTCATTTTTGAGACCACTTTTTTTTAATTTACAAATTCTATGTACGGATATTTGTAGTACTCAGAAAGTCGAACAATTTATCCCCATGAATTTTTCCGATAAAAAGAAAATTGTGAGTGTTACAGCATTCACAAAATTCAAAAAAAAAGGAAAGAAAATGAAAATTTTAAGACAAACAATGCAGGATATGAAAAAAGTCAAGAAAAGAAAAACGTTTCTTCTTGAAAGCCCTACAAGATCGTCGTGACAACTTTTTGAATGTTGAATGTTTGAAGTATCGGTGAAAGCATGGAGGGGAGCCCTATAAACGGGTATTCCCCAGCTGGATGAGGGGTGCGCTATAAATGCGTTTCACCATGAACGGAGAAGGACGGCTGCCCCAGGTAGCGGTATCGTGATTGTGTCAGAGAATGCGTGTTGGGGAGCCCTATAAACAGGTAACTGCCCCTGCTGCATGAGGTGTGCATTATGAACATGTTATCCCCATGAAAGATGATGGATGAATGTCCACGCCCGTGAGATGTGAATGGTTGGCGTATGAATGTGAGAGGAGACCCTATAAAGGGACGCTCTCGTGAATGGACGGTTTTCCCCTCAAAAGGAAAACCATATGGCTCTTTGAGTGAAAGGAGTCCCCTGAAGGAACACCGCATGGCCTCCGCAGCCGGCGGCAAAGCTCAGCCCAAAAATGATCGTTTTCGTTTAGCGGCACACTTGAAGTGTCCGTTGCCGAGTGGCGGTTTCCCCACCCACGAGGAGATGTGGCTGATGTGAGTCTGGCTCTGCCGAGGTGGTGACTGCCATGCGGGATCTGGAGCCAGCCTCTTCGAGACCCTGATCAGGTAGTGCACAGTGAGCACGGATGTCGGAGTCCGTGCTGCCCCGAGCGAGTCTGGTCCTCCGATGTTTTCCGGGGCCGGCCAAGCGGAGGTTGGGCCTCAGAGAACTGGGGTAGGACTGCGGTCCGAGGGTATACCCGTTCCCAACTATTCCGACCCGCTCCTCTGTGCACGATGCGCTGGTGAAGAGATTTATGAAGAAATTAAATGAAAAGGAACAAGGAAAGGAGAAAGATGGGGAGAGCGAAGCTACGGCTGCTCCACTGGGAGCTGAAGGATGGAAGGATATCCTCCAGCTCCTGAAGGAGCAAGGAGAAAAAATGGAAGGGTTGGACCGACTGTTCTCGGAAGTCTCCTCTACACTCATAACTGTTTAGTAGAGAGCGGGAGGGAAATCCAGAAGAGGCTGGATGCCCTTCCCGCGATCAGAAAGGCGATCACGGGTCAGAGGCCCCGATCGGCGTCCTTGGGCGATACGCCCAAGCAGCGGTCCAGAGGGGAGAAAAGACGGGCCTCGTCTACCCCTAAAGACCGCACTTCTGAAAAGGGGGAGGCCACCAAGAACCAGCCCTCCGACAAGGAGGAGGACTGGCAATTGGCCGAAAGCAAAAAGAAGAAAAAGAAGCAGAAACACGACGAAGAGAAAGAAAATAAGACCAATGAGACCGAGCCGTCGGGGAATGTTCACCACGGGGGCGAGCGGAGTGAAACTTCAAAGCGCCCCCTGACTGCCAGGTCCACTAGGTTTAGCGACGTCATCCGGGTGTCAGCTTAGGACGGTGAGTCCTACGCTGACATCCTGAATGAAATGAAGGCGCGGGTTAACCCTGCGGAGGCAGTACTCAAGGTCCTGGGTATAAGGAGGACGAGGAAGGAGGAGATACTCCTCGTCCTCAAAAAACAAGGGGATGTCCCGGACTTTAAGAAAGTGCTGGACCAAGCAATCGGCGAGCGAGCCGACGTTTGGGGCCTCGTCACCACGAAGACAGTCGAGGTGAGGGACTTCGATGGAACGGTGACCAGGGAGGAGGTGGTGGCAGCGCTCGGTGGAGCGCTGGGGATAGAGGATTTAGGGGCACTTTGCAGGCTCTTCAAACGCTTCAGCGGAATGAGGGCAGCAGTGGTGCAACTAGCGGGGGCAGACGCTGAGGAGGTTGAGATGCGGGAATTGAGGTTCCTGCAGCTTAACCTCGGGAGGGGAAGAGACGCCCAGAACCACCTGATGCAGGTAGCCAGGGAGAAGAGGGCCGATGTGCTGCTCATTAGTGAGCAGTACAGGAAACCTGAAAACTTTATCTGGTTCCAAGACACATCACGAAGGGCTGGGATCCTGACCTGCAACACCAATTTGGGTGTGGCGAAAGTTCTGGAGACCGACAAGAGGTTCGTCTGGGTCGAGGTGGTGGGTGTACGTGCTTACAGCTGGTACTTCTTCCCTAACGACACCTTCGACATTTTCAAATCCCAGATTCTCGCTCTTGTGGAAAGCCTCCATGAGGCGGTCGGACAGGTCCTTATTGCCGGCGACTTCAATAGTAAGTCGCCGGAGTGGGGCGGTACCCGATTGGACAAGAGGGGAAACTCAGTGAACGAGATGGTCTCCAGAAATGACTTAATTGTTCTGAATCGGGGCCATGAGCCCACCTTCAGGCGAGGAGTCGGGGGGGGGGGGGCAATAATCTACCTCACGATCGCCACGCCTTGACTAGCGTCAA
>JAUMHM010000071.1:31857262-31887750 GCA_032362435.1 Melikaiella ostensackeni | reverse complement strand
ACTCTAACCATTAGGAAATACAAGCTGAAACCAGTCTAGCCCCCCCCCCCCCGCCCCGTCGGCCTGGCCCAAGCGTGGGACCGGGAAGGAACCAGGCGATTTACACACGGGGAATAGTATCGAAAAAATAGCCGGGGCGTCAAAAAGGTCCCTTTGAGTAAAATGACACATCCATTATTTTATTTCTGGAAAACGCGTTTGCAATCTCCCAAAGAATTTCTGCGACTGCCCTTCACGCATTCTTTGACAGGGGCAGTAATTATACCAAAGCCACTTATTTCTGTCTCAGAACAATATGGTTGAAAATCGAATCTATTGATCTTTAATGTCATTTCAATTTCATCATTCATTCCACAAGGTTGCTCAAGACGAGCACAGGATCCTTCGAAGGGAACGAGACCATCTTCAAGACAAGGATTTATTTCACATTTTGCTAATTTTTCCTCAGGAGGAAGCACCAGGTAATTTTCAGGACGACAAGGTCCACGTTTATAAGCCTCGTAACAAGAATCAGTCTCCAGAAAATATAAGTGTTTATCAATACAGTCGCAAAACACATAAGTCGAATTTCCTTCTGCTCGGAAGAGGCCCATATTTTCTGGACATTTCTGGAAAAAATATGAGGATCTAAGGTTATGGGTTTTTTTATTTTTATTTTTACTTCTTATTCTTGAAATTACATATTATATTAAGTAATGTACTTGATGTTCTTAACTTCCATATTTAAAAATGTAAAAAAATCGAAATTACGATTAAAAGAAGCAATTCGACTCTTGACGCATAGATAGTGCACAGTAGGAAAAAAATTACCTTTGTGGTTCCAAATAACATTCAGCTGACAAGTCTCAACCAATTTGGACGTACAAAATTCAAAAAAAAGCTAATAAGACTTCTGAAGGATTTGTCAAGCCCGAATTTTGATTAAGTTTTTCAATTATTTTTTATAAAGAAACGAATAAGACGATAAGAATGGCCACTTTTTTATTTGACGATACCGGTGCTCGTGAATTATAGGAAAATTGTTGCAATCACCTACATTTCATGGAGTAACATTAGTTGAAGAAGTTTATTGATGATAGGATAAACAAAAAAACTGTTTGTTAACAAATTAATTGTTGAAAGTGCGCATCTATCGAAAATCGGAAACGGAATTCCGAACGCCATGTTCGTGAAGCCAAGTGGAGGGGGTAATCAGAAAAAGGGGAAGTACGGGAAGCCAGGCAGAAAGCCACAAAGTGCTCCGAAGAATGACGAGAGTTCTGAGAGCAGTTTTCTTTATAAATGTCATTGATGTTTCAAGGTCGGACACAAAGTCAAGGATTTTGAAGAGGTAATTGATAAAACTTCACAAAAGGCAAGTATGGCAGAAGAATTAAGCTTCCTTGTAACTCTTCAAAATGAGAATGCTCTAAGCGTAGAGCAATGTGGTACTAAAAGTAGATGGTGCCTTGACAGTGGCTGCACGTCACATATGGCTCGTGAAGAGAAACTGTTTGTAAACAAAAGCCAAAGTGATGCAGTAAAATTGAATTTGTCAAGCTACGCCTCGACTATGGTGATTGGTAAAGGAACAGTGAAGCTCTCGGTTACCGACGGAAAAGAAGAGAAGATTCTCCAGTTAGAAGACACACTTCATGTACCAGATCTCAGAATGGATTTGATGTCTGTAGGGAAAATCACGGACAAAGGATTCAACGTGCTTTTTAAAAAGGAATCTGCAGTGGTACTCGACGTGAATCAAGATGTAAAAATGATCGCAGATCGGATAGGCGAATTATATTACGTTCGGGAAAGTTATGAAGTCGCAAGTGTGTCAAGTGAGGATCAGGTCCCGTCAAAAATCGAATTGTGGCACAAGCGATTGGGACATTTAAATGAAAAGTGTCTCAAAAGTATTGTTAGTGAAGAAAAAGGTGTTGGTGCCGAATTCTTAATACGGGATAAGCTGTCAGTGTGTGAGTCGTGTTTAAAAGGAAAGTTCACCCGAATGCCTTTTCCAAAGAAGTAATTAAAAGGCACAAAAGTTCTCGAAATTGTGCACAGTGACATTTGTGGTCCGATGAGAGTCGAATCCCTTGATGGATCAAGGTACTTCGCTACGTTTATAGACGACGCTACGCGGTTGTGTGAAATAAAATTTTTGAAACGCAAAAGTGACCTCTTAGACGCGTTCAGAGTTTTTAAATCTACTGTTGAAAACCAAGTGGAAGAAAAATTAAGTTTGTTCAATCGGAAACAGATGTCCGAAATGTCCGAAACAGATGTCCTTCTAGGAGTTTGGACGGAAGGACTCCTTACGAAGAATGGCAAGGAAAGGTACCGGACCTATCGAATCTCAGAATTGTTGGATGTCAGGCATTTATCTACAACAAGGATCCAGCTAAGGGGAAATTTGAATTTTGCGAAAAAGAAGGAATTTTCATCGGGTATTCAGATATCCAGCAGGGTTATCGAGCATGGATACCAGAAGAAAGAAAAGTAGAAGTTTCTAGAGATGTAGCCTTCATCAACAACTTCAGCTTGAAAGAAAAGCAAGAAGACTTTTTCTCAGAAGATATTTTTGATAGAACAAATCTGGATCAACCTACTGATTAAAATTGGGTAGAAGTAAATCCAATACAACAACAACAACCAGAAGAAGAAGACGACATCGAAGTTGAAGCAGAAATCAATGATTTATCTGAGGAAGAACCTTTTTTAGGTTTTGAAGTTCTAAGGGGGAGAGGCGCTGGAAGACCACGTATTCTGAGATTAGGTCAACGCGGAAGGCCTCGAAAACAATTTGAGTTTGTGCAAGGAGGACTAGCTGAAAGTGCTCAGGATTATGCCAATGTTGCCGAAATTTCAGTCAAAGAAGCGTTCAACGGATGCCATGCGGATAAATGGCAAAGTGCAATTCAAGAAGAATTCAAGGCGCTGACCAAGAATGGAACGTGGGATTTGGAAGATCGACCTGAAAATAAAAATATCATTGGATGTAGAATTGTACTTACCAACAAGTACAAAAACGATGGAACGATAAAAAGAAGAAAGGCACGTTTGGTCGCAAAAGGTTACTCTCAACAACCTGGTGTTGACTTGAACGAAACCTTTGCCCCAGTGGCACGTTTAGGGTCAATTCGACTCCTGATGGCACTGGCAGTGGAAGCGCGGCTCGTCGTTCATCAACTGGATGTGACAACAGCCTTCTTGAATGGAACTGTCGAAGAAGAAATTTTCATGGAGTTACCAGAGATGTTGCAAGAATTATTACCGAAGATTGCAGCTGAAGAAAACCAAGAAAATTCTGTAAAGATGATGCAGGCAATTCAAGACGGAGAAAAAGTCTACCACTTGAGAAAAGCCATTTATGGGCTCAAGCAAGCCGGGAGGCAGTGGCATAAAAGACTTGAAGAAGTATTCTTTAGGCTTGGCTTGAAACCAACAAATGCAGACTCTTGTGTTTACATTTCACGAAGAGGAGATGATTACTTGATCGTGACAACGTATGTGGATGATATGCTGATAGCATCAAGAAATGTAAATTGTATCAACGATTTTAAACAAGAACTGAATGAGTATTTCGACGTAAAGGATCTGGGGCAGGTGAAACGTTGTCTAGGGATGGAGTTCAGTCAAACAGATGACGTCATCGAGATCTCGCAGAAAATATACATCGAAGAAATACTGAAGAAATTTGATATGATGGATTCTAAACCTGCCTCAACGCCAATTAGCCTAGGAATGAAGTTGGCTAAATCTGAACAATGTTCCAAGGAGGAGCAGAATCAAGTTTCCTTTCAGGGAACTAATTGGAGCATTGATGTATCTGGCAGTCGCAACAAGGCCAGATATTTCGTATGCAGTAAATTGGCTGTGTCAATTTAATAATTGTTACAGAAGGGAACACTGGATCGCAGCAAAACGAGTCCTCCGGTATCTACGTGGGACAATGAATCTGGGCTTGAAGTATCAAAGAACAGGGAGTCCTCTGAAAGGCTTTGTCGACGCTGACTGGGCCAACTGCGTAGATGACAGGAGATCTTACACAGGATATATCTTCATATTTGGGAATGCAGCCATTTTCTGGGAGACCAAAAAGCGAAGAACCGTGGCTCTCTCAAGTACCGAGGCTGAGTACATGGGCCTTGCAGAAGCTGCGAAGGAGGCAATGTATTCAAGAAGGTTTCTGGTGGAACTGGGTTTGCAAATACCAGACAAACTCAAGATCTTTAATGATAATCAAGATGCACACAAGTTGGCTCAAAGTCAAATGTTTCATAGTAGAACGAATCATATTGATGTCAGGCACCACTTCATACGAGAAACTTTGAAGACTGGGCTCATCGAACTGGAGTATTTGCAAACAACCGAAATGTTGGCTGATGTTTTGACAAAGCCTTTGTCTGGACCAAATCATCGAAGATGCGTCGAGAAATTTGGACTTCAACCAGTGAAAGTGCATAAATAATATGTTTTCAGTTTGAGGGGAAGTCTTGGGGATTTGAAAAATACGCCAAATTATCAAGCATAAAGCATATATGTTTTGTAGAGACATCTAGTGTCCAAATTTTTTATTCATGGTCATGTGATCCTGTTCGCTGTTCGCATAATCAGGCGTTTGCTAGCTTTCGTAGCATCAAGTAACTTTCGTTTAGATTGTAACAATATACGAAAGTCTAAAGATCACATTTGTTCTCATCATTGATTATTACCCGAAATTTCGATCCAAAATTCTATTAGAACACAATTAAGAGGACTGACATTGAAAAAAACGAATTTTTCCGTCGACAAAGTACCGACCAATGCATTTTTTATTATAGTTTTTAAAAATCCAAAAGTTTATCAACTAATTATCAATGTTGCTGAAATAATCATGAAGTTTCAAATCAAAAGAACGGACATTGAAAAAAAAAACAATTTTTCCGTTGACAAATTCCCAAATAATGTATTTTTTCATTAAACTTGTTTTAAAAAATCCTAAAATTTATTAACTTATTATTAATGTTGCTGAAATTATCATGAATTTCTCAATTAAATAGACTGACATTGAAAAAAATGAATTTTTCCGTTGACAAATTCCCAAATAATGTATTTTTTATTAAATTTGTTCTGAAAAATCCTAAAATTTATTAACTTATTATTAATGTTGCTGAAATAATCATGAAGTTTCAAACCAAAGGGACTGACATTGAAAAAAATAGAATTTTTCCGTCGATGAACTCTCGTATAAGGTATTTTTTTAATAAATTTTTTTTTCAAAATCCTGATATTTATCAGCTCATTAATAATGTTGCTGAAATTATCATGAAGTACCCAATTGAAAAAACTGATATTGAAAAAAACAACTTTCCCGTCGACAAATTCCCGAATAATGCATTTTCTCATTTAATTTATTTTTAAAAATCTAAAAATTTATCAACTAATGATAAATGTTGCTGAAATTATCATGAATTTATCAATTAAAAAGACTGACATTGAAAAAAAAACGAATTTTTCCGTCGACAAATTTCCGAATAATGCAATTTTTCATTAAATCTGTTTTTGAAAATCAAAAAATTCATCAACTTATTATTAATGTTGATGAAATTATCATGAAGTTCTCAATTAAAAGGACTGACATTGAGAAAAAAAAAATTTCTCCGTTGAATAATTCCCGAATATTGCATTTTTCAATTAAATTTGTTTTTAAAAATCCAAAAATTTATCAACTAACTATTAATGTTGCTGAAGTTATCATAAAGTTCCCAATTGAAAAGAATTGAAAGAAACGAACTTTTCCATCAACAAATTCCCGAATAATGCATTTTCTCATTAAATTTGTTCTTAAAAATCTGAAAATTCATCAACTGCTTATCAATGTTGCTGAATTTATCATGAAGTACCCAATTAAAATGACTGACATTGAAAAAAATCAAATTTTTCCGTCAACAAATTCCTGAATAATGCATTTTTTTATTAAATCTGTTTTGGAAAATCCAAAAATTTATCAACTAATTTTTAATGTTGATAAAATTATCATGAAGTTCTCAATTAAAGGGACTAACTTAAAAAAAATTAAATTAAATTTTCCGTCGACAAATTCCCGAATAATGCATTCTTTAATTAAGTTTGTTTTTGAAAATCCAAAAATTTATCAACTAATTATTAATGTTGCTAAGATTGTCATGGAGTTCCCAATTGAAAAGACTGACATTGAAAGAAACGAATTCTTCCGTCGACAAATTCCCGAAAGATGCATTTTTTTATAAAATTTCTAGAATTTATCTACTAATTATTAATATGACTGGAATTATCATGTATTGAAAAAAATAAAAAACACACTTTTAACAAATAATTTGTTCATAAGAATTTTTGTTGTGTAACATATCATGACAAAACGTCTGCAAATAATGTTACTCTATGAAACGTAGGCGACTGCAACAATTTTCCTATTATTCACGAGCACGGAGAACGTCAAGTAGAAAAAATGGCCATTTTTTTCCTCATATTTCGTTATTTATAAAAAAAAAGTGAGAAAATAATTAAAAATATCAGGTCGCATCGTTTGAGCTAATGGAAAAAAATGTAGGTTTGCATTCGAAAAAAAGTAAAGAAAACTTTTCGAAATCGGTTAATATCTTCTGTTCGGTTCTTAGATTTGAAAATTAAAAAATTATGGCAAATTTTTTGTATGTACAGTTTTGGTTAGTAAACAGTAATAAAAAATTGAAAATTAAAACAAAATTTTTTTATTCAATTTAGAATTTTTAGAAAATGTGAAAAAAATGTTTTTTGGATTGAGTTAAATGCACACTTCTTTTTAAAAAGTTAAATAAATATGTCGAATCTGAAATTTCTTCAGCTTGAATTGAAAAATATGCAATTATGTATTTTGCTTTCATGAAAAAACATTTTTTTCGTGGTTCCAAAATCGTGAATTTTACGATTTTTCGCGATTTTGAAACGCTTTAAACGCCACGAAAATTTTTTTCCGTGAAACCAATATAATATCGTGTTTCTTCGATTCAAGCTGAAGAAATTTCAGGTTTTCGACAAATTCAGCTTTTTTCAAAAAAGTGTGCGTTTAACTCAATCCAAAAACAAACATGTTTTTTGAACATTTTCAAACATTCTAAATTGAACAAAAATTTTTTAATTTTTTATTACTGTTCACCACTTGAAACTGTATAATATTTAAAAAATTCTATAATTTTTGAACCAGTCAGTATTTTTTTTCAAATTCGAAAACCGAACAGAAGATATAAACGGACTTCAATTTTTCTTTTTTACTTTCTTCGGATGCAAACCCACAAATTTTTTCCCCCAGCTCAATACATATTTGGAATTTTTTAACACAGATAATTTTTCTTTTCTGCGGAATAATTTCTATTCTTCTGATAAATAATATCTTGACACAATAGATTGCCTCTAAATGACAATAAATTGCCGTTGTTAATTATCATAAACAATATTGTTATAAGCAAATGCACTGATATGGCCCTTTTTAATATACCTGTAGATCATTTTTATTTTCTGTGGAATCTTTTTTTTTTCATCTCGAGAATAATATCTTGACACAATAGATTGCCATTAAATAACAATAAATTGTCATCGTTGATTTGTCATAAGCAATTTTTAGAAGCAACTTCACTTAAATATGGCTCTTTTTAACATAGATAATTTTTATTTTCTGATGAATCATTTCTTTTCATCTCAAGAATAATATCTTGACACAATAGATTGCCATTGAACAACAATTTACATTGATAGTTTGTTGTGAAAAATCGTTATAAAAAATGCAATTATTTATCACTTTTGCAAAAAGAGAATTTTTCTTTTCTGCTCATCTTTTTCATCTCAAAAATAATATTTTAACACAATACATTTCCATTCAACAACAAATATAATTGTTATAAAAAAATGCACTAGATTGGCACTTTAAGAAAAAAAATTTTTTTTACCTAATCAGCATTAACTTTCTAAAAAAATTGTCGAAGCCTATCGTCAATTTTTTTTTATAATCATTTATTTAGCGCAAGGTGTGGAAAAACGTGCAATTTTGCAGACTCGATTTTTTTTCTCTGAAAAAAAAATAATAAATAAACTATATGTATCATAATTAATATAGATATACTTCGAAAACATAAATAATTTATTTAATGTTAAAGTTAATTTTTATAAACAATGAGTTTAAACAAATAGTCTACTGTGTGGTTTTCTGTGGGAAAAAAATGTTTTCAACTGGAATTGCTGAGATATATTTTGAAAATAGATAGTCGGTGTTTAAAAACACTTAATAATTAACAAAGATCAGTGTTATTAACAATTTTAAACACAAATATTCAATTTGGCTATTTTACTCGAAGACAGATTTTTATTTCCTACTAAACCTTAGTAGCATCGTTTAAAAAGTGATTTTCGATTATAGTAATTAAATATTTTAATCATCAATAACCAATTTTATTAGCCAAATAATTTTATATTGCTTGTTAAAGTGATAAAATATATAAGAAAATAATTACGACTGTTATTAACAAATTTATAAACAAATACCCATGTCACGCATTTTTGTGTAGAAATTTTTTCATAACATTTTAAATTTCATCCTTTATGATAGAAAGTATTATACAACCATATTGAACCATTCTGCAACAAATAGATCAACATTGAATAATTTATCCTAATATTTTTATTATTGTTTAGTGTGAATAATTTCCGAATTCAACCCGTGTATCGTGAAACGCATTTTTCCCCTCTCAATTCTCAATATAGGCAAAATAAAGTTTTGATTTTTGAAACATTAATAAATAGTAAATAATATTATAATAATGTTAAAATAAAGAATAAAGTTTTGATTTTTAAACCATTAAATTTCATCAAGAACAAATAATTCTAATTGTTATTGATAGTATTATTAATAAAACTATTAGACTGGTGACTTGTATGGAATATATAATCTGTAAATTCGCTTCAAATAATCTGACGTTCCTCCAAAGGCTTAAATTTTGAAATTATTTACACTAAAAAACAATAAAAATATTAAAAATCATAGTTTATTGTTGATTTATTTGTTGAAAATGATTCAATATAGTTATGTGATGCTTTCTGTCATAAAGGATGAAATGTAAAATGTTGAGAAAAAAAAAATTTCTACTTAAAGTGCCTAACATAGGTATTTGTTTATAAATTTTTCAATAATAGTCGTAATTGCTTTCAGATATATTTTATCACTCCAACAGTAAATACTAAATTGATTTATGATAATATTTATGTAAAAACAAATTTCTCAGTAAGAAAAAGACCGAAGTAGGTGTTTTGTTTATAAAATTTGTTATTAACAATTAAAATGTTTGCTTATCAAAGTCTAAATCACTTTTTGAACGATGCTTCTAAGGTTTAATGAGAAACAAGAAATTTGTCTTCGAGTGAAATAGCCAAATTCAAAATTTCTTTTAAAAATGTTAATAATAAGAATGATTGTGATGAAAAGAAAAATTTGCAATGCTTAAAAATGCCAACCAAGTTAATTTATAGTTAGAAAACCAGAAACAGTTTAAAAAATATCAGTGTTAAATTTCAAATCTGTTCGTTAGCAACTTTTCTAATCTTACTTTGTTCTTTTTTAAATTAATATTTTTTGTCATATTCAGAGTGTACATTTTCATTCGAATTTTACTTTTAATTTTAATTTCGAGTTT
The DNA here is from genome assembly GCA_032362435.1 of Melikaiella ostensackeni. Lineage (NCBI taxonomy): Eukaryota > Metazoa > Arthropoda > Insecta > Hymenoptera > Cynipidae > Melikaiella > Melikaiella ostensackeni. Next base: position 31,878,091 of record JAUMHM010000071.1, on the reverse strand, counting down.
TTTACCAGTTCTTTTTTAAAACTGATAATAAATTATTTTAGACAGTTGAGACTTTTCGTATTATTTACCATCTTCGAAACTTCAAGCAAATCGATTCCTCGACTTCTAGTTTGCCACAAAATTACTAACAAGACACATACTTGGAAAAAAATTTTCATTTTTTTTATTGTTCAAAGGTTCAAACTCAAAAGATCGAGAGAAACTGAAGTTTTTCTCAAGTCTGTTTCATATATATGGATTAGTGTTATTATTATTATTATCATTATACCAGTAAGCCTCACCCCTTTCAGGGTAAGCGCGAACTCGTTCTATTACATAATAATAGAAACCTCGGTAATTAATATTCAATGCCAACCAGTATCAAATTTCATGAGGAAAGCATTGTAAACTCACAGCATTCTTTGAAAAAATAGTCGAACTGCATTGAGGAAACATTAAATTAAAATAAGATTTTGAATTTCTTATCCTCACTGAAATCATTTTTATTTAAATTATATTCAAAGGAATTTCCATTTTCTTTAACAAGTGGCTAAATTGTTTAGAAGCTCAAATACTGAAATTACATAAAATTTGAAGATTTTGAATTTAGATTCTTTTAAATTCCTTTCCTTTTAAATTCCGACATCAAGAAAATTCGAGGGTTCGTGTCCGTGCTAAATTTCGAAACTTTTAGATAAATTTGAAAGGCTATTATACTTCTCAGAAAGTAAAAAACAATATATCTACAATTTTTTTATTTATTACGAACACAAACCCCGATTGCTCTCGATGTCGGTATATGTCGGTAACAGCAATTTGCAACTAAAAATACCTATGGCAACTATATACGTTTAAACTTCCAAGTTTTTAACCGTTCGGAGTAAAGAGAAGAACATTCAAATTGGTAAACTTAAATGCTTTTAAGTTTAAATTTTTTAACTCATAGAAAAAAAGAAATGATTTCAAATTGATTAAACTAAAGAAGCTTCTAAAAGTTAAGTGATTTTCGTACTGACTGTGTACTGAAGAGCAGAATGTTTTCTTAAATTATGTTTTTAATATCAAGCTTTTAAAAAATAATTTTTTAAGCTTTAATCTTATACATGGACATGAATAGTAATTTTTTCAAATTCAAAAAGTACACAATATACCTATAGGTTTTTCTTTTTGAATTTTCAGATTCAAACATTTAAGCATTATTTTATGATCTCTAAATTCCACATAAAATGTACCCTTTCAAATTTTTAACTCATCAAATTAGGTGCTTTTTTAATTTGAATTAATAATTTCAATTGGTAGTTATAAATTTTTCCAGTAAGTTTCTAGTATTTATCAAAGGGTTAGCCCCTAGCAACATTTCGAATTTAACAATTCTAAAGAATTGAAAAGTGTAGAAAGAAGTAAAAAAATTCAAGGAATTCAATTGAATTCAAAAAAGTTCAAAAATATTTAGAAGAATTCAGAGAAATTCAAAAGAATCCAAAGAATTCAAAGAAATTAAGTAAATTTGAAGGAATCTAAAGTATTAAAAATTTATAAGTGAAATCAAAAGAATGAAAGGAAGTTCAGAAAATTCAAAAAAAGAATGTAATTCAAGAGTATTCAACAGAATCCAAAGAATTTAAAAAAAAAATCAGTTACATTCTGTGCAATTGAAGCAGTCAGAAGAATTCAAGGAAATTCCAAAGAATAGAAGGAAATTCAAAACAATGCCAATGAATTCAAAAGAATCCAAAACATTAAAAAAGGCACTTGAATTTAGTAGAAATAAAGTAAATTCAGAAAAATTCAAGTAAATTCCAAAGAATTCAAAACATTTCAGAAGAATTCAAATGAATTAAGAAGAATCCAAAGAATAAAAAAAAATGCAAGTAAATTCAAAAGAAGCCAAATAAATGAACAAAATTGAAGTGAATTAAAAAAAAGAGAAAAATCAAGGGAATTCCTGAGAATAATAATTTACTGATTTTTTTTACTTCATTCGAGTCAAGGTAAACTTATCTGAATTAAAGGTAAATTCAGAAATTTCAAAATAATTCAAGTAAATTCAAAAGAATCCGACGTCTTAAAAAAATAATAAGTGAAATCAAAAGAATTCAATGAAATTCAGAAAAATAAAAAATAAATTAAATTCAAGAGTATTCAACAGAATCCAAAGAATTCTGAAATAGTCAATTAAATTCAGTAGAATTGAAACAAAGTCAGAAAAATGCAAGTAAATTCCAAAGAATTCCATGAAATGCTGAAGATTTCAAATAAATTCAGAAGAATCCAAAGAATTTTAAAAAAATCAAGTGAGTTAAAAAAAGTCCATGGAATTGAAAAAACTTAACTGAATTCAGTAGGAATTAAAGAGATTCAAAATAGGTAAATCAAATAAATTCCAGAGAATCTAAAGTATTAAAATAATAATGAGTGGAACCAAAAGAATTCAAGAAAATTCCATTTTTTAATTCAAGAGTATTCAGCATAATCTAAATAATTTTAAAAAGTCAAGTAAATTTAGTAGAATCGAAGCAGTGAGAAGACTTCAAGGTTATTCCAAAGGATTGAAAGAAATTCAAAAGAATGCCAATGAATTTAAAAGAATCCAAAGCATTAAAAAAAATTAATTGAATTTACTAGAATTTAAGTAAAGTCAGAAGAATTCAAGTTAATTCCAAAGAATTCCAGGAAATTCTGAAGTTTTCAAATGGATTCAGAAGAATCAAAAGAATTTTTTTTTAAATCAATAAATCCGAGAGAATCCATTGAATAAAAAAAATTCAATTGAATTCAGCAGAAATAAAGCGTAGTCAGAAGAATTCAAGCAAATTTAGAAGAATTTAATTGAACTCAGCAGAATTGAAGGAAATTCGAAATAAATCAATTAAATTCAGAAAATTCCAAATTTTTTGTTAAAATTCAATAGTATTCAACAAAATCCTAACAATTAAAAAAAAAGTCAAGTAAATGTATTAGAACTGAAACAGTCAGAAGGCGTCAAGGTGATTCCAAAGAAATGAAAGAAATTCAAAAGAATGCAAATGAGTCCACAGCATTAAAAAAAATTCAGTTGAATTTAGTAGAATTTAAGTAAAGTCAGAAGAATTCAAGTAAATTTTAAAGAATTCCAGGAAATCTATAAGATTTCAACTGAATTCCGGAGAATCCAACGAATTCAAAAAAATGAAGTGAATTCAAAAGAATCCATAGAATTAAAAAAATTTAATTGAATTTAGTAGAAATAAATTAAAGTTAAAAGAATTTAAGGAAACGTAATTCAGAAGAATTGAAGAAAATTCATAATAATTAACGTAAATTCAAAAGAATTTAAAGTATTAAGAAAATAATCAGTAAAATCAAAAGAATTCAAGGAAATACGGAAAAATAAAAAAATTAAAAATTAAAAATTCAAGAGTATTCAAGAGAATCCAAAGAATTAAAAAAAGTCAATTACATTCAGTAGAATTAAAGCAGCCAGAAGAACTTAAGGAAATACCAAAGAATTTAAGGACATTCAAAAGAATGCCAACGAACTCAAAAGAAACCAAATCATTAAAATAAATTTAATTTAATTTAGCAGAATCAAAGTGAAGTGACAACAATTCAAGTGAATTCAGAAGAATTCAGATGAATCAAGAAGAATACAAAGAATGAAAAAAGTCCAAATGAATTCAAAAGAAGCCAAGTAATTGAATGAAATTGAAGTAAATTTTAAAAAAATAATTCAAAGGAATTCCAATTAATAATAACTTACTGCCTTTTTTCAGTCATTTTTTATTGATTCTGTTTTAGAGAGAATAATCATTTTAAATGTAGCGGACGTTACTTTAGTTCTTAAAATTCCAATGTTAACTTGAACATAACCGAATTCATTCATGTCGAGATAAGCTTATCTGAATTCAAGGTAAATTCAGAGAATTCAAGGATACATTAACTTCAAAATAAATACCAAGATTCTCAACTTAAATCACTAATTGAATAAAAAATTTTGAAAAAAGTTCACAAAATGATTTTTGCACAATTTTTAATTATTGAATCTTATATGCATCATTATAAGTAATTACAAAACTAAAAAACAAAAAATTTAAAGTAAGACACAATATCATAATTGTTTAACTAGAACTTGGAATCAAATATGTGTCTTCAGGCCATTCGTGTTCCTGGACAAAAATCCCTGAGAAGACAGGATCTCTCGAAGGAAAGCAAACCATATACGATGCATGGATTTGTTCACATTTTGTAAATATTTCTTCTGGAGAAAGCACCAGGTAATTTCCAGGTGGACAGGATGCACGTTTATAAGCCTCGTGACAAGAATCATTTTCGCGAAACAATAAAAAAACCTGATAGACAGTGACAAATCCTTTTAGTCGAACTGTCCTCTCCTGAGAAAAGGGAACTCATTTTCCGGACAAAGTGACTTCACCTAGAAAAAAAATTAAGAACTAAATCAAAAAATTATATTTTATAAGTTATAAATTTCAGAGTTCGAAAACAGTCAAGCTCGATAGGATTCAATTATTTTAAACGCTTAGCATCGGATTATTATTACATTTGATTATTTTTGTAATTTAATCCAATTTACACTCAACTCTTGATATAGTGCGTCTTGGCTTACTGTGTCTCTAGAATTCTGTCAGCTCGCACTATAGGACGAGGGAATCCGGGGAACAGGGGAAGACGCGCGGCGACCTTGACGCAATCATGCAATACCGTAGCGACAAAGCGGGTAGCTCGCACACTCGCGTACATATTTCGGAATTTTTTTTAAATACTTGCGGAAAATCCTCTTTTTACGAATTAATCTTCATTATTCAAAGAAAAAATATATATATTTTATATATAATATATTTTATATATATTATATAATATATTTTATATATAATATATATTTTTAGAGTAAGTTTTCAATTTGAGGGATGAAACTCGAAAGATTGTGAAAAACTGAAGCTCTTATGTAGAGACACTTCATAAAAGCAAACTCGTTATTCCAGTTTCGATGGAAAAAAGTACTTATTTTAAAACTAGACCAAATTTACAGCTACGCTGTCTCTGAATAACTGTACTGGATGTTTAATTTATTATAAAATGAAGAAATAAATAATGAATTTACAGTTAAATAAAATGTAAGAGAAGAATTCGCAATTTCCTTTAAATAGAAAGACACCAAAAAATGGATTTTTTGTAGTGTAATAAAAATTATAAAATATACTAAGGGACTAATATTTATAATACACTAAAAATTTAAAATTAAAGAGCAAGTGAATTTCATTTTTTATTTTTTTTTTTTTTATCAAAAGTTTTGAGATGAAATGATGTGAAAAGTTTAAAAAAATTGAATGCTTTCAAACTGAAATTTAGAATAAAACATTTTTGAAAGCGTGCGAAATTTAAGGCATCGAAAGTGAAAATATTTTCATTTTCTTTAGAATTAAAATGTCTAAATTTCAAGAATTTGAAGGGTCAAATATCAAAACTTTCAAATTCCAAAGCATTCAAATTTTTAGGCTCCCTATTTTAAATCATAACCATTTCTTCAGAATAAACCATTTTTATTAACCTAAAAAGTGCTTCAATCCTTTCAAAATTATAAGTAAAAGTTGAATTTGCAAAAATAATTTTTTTAAGTTTAACATTATTTTATATTTAAATTTTCAAAGAATTTAATTGTTCAAGATATCAAACAGCTTATAAAATCGAACAGTTTAAAGGCCTTTTTGAATGTAGAGTTTCAGTTCACCAATTAAAGTACTTCTGAATTCGCCCTCGCAACAGGATTTTCGGGATATCCCATTTATGTCCCGAGATATCCTGGGGACATCTTAGGGATATCTAAGGGATATTCCGTAAGGTGGAAATTTCGATATCCCTGGAATATGTATAGGATATCATGGATATCGAAATTTCCTCCTTGACGGGATATCCCGTAGATATCCTAAGGATGACAAATGGGATATCCCAAAATATTCTGTTGCTGTGAGGGCAAATGGTTAAAGTTTTTTTTTTTTTTTTCATGATAAAAATTTGATGGCTGTTGGATTTTGTTTTTGAATTTTAAATCTTTCAAATTCTAAACCTGAATACCTTTGCTTTTGATCTTCTAAATTTCAATTATTTTAAATTAGAAATCTTTCAAAATAATTTAAATTCCAAATTTGGACTGTTTCAATTTTGAGATTGAAAATTTCCCCTTTCTAAATTCAAATACTTTCGAATTTGAACACCTTCAAAATTAAAACCTTCTGAATTAAAATATTTTAAAATACCAGAACAAAAAATTGGAATTTTAAGTCATCAAAATATTTAAACGCTTCTAATTTGGAATCCTTTCGAATTTGGTTGCTTTTGCAAAATCACTAAAATCTTTCAAACATAAATCTATTAATCAACTCTCAAATTTCTGGTATATGTAAATCAAAATCGATGAAGAATGATGAAAGTTTGAAAATGGACAACGAAATTCAATTAGTAAAAAAGCATATTATTTTTCTTAAATTTCTGATTTAATAAAGGACATTATTATTATTATTAAAGTCCTAAATTAGAATTTCCATTTACAATCTCACCTTAAATTATCAATAATCTCGTCATCTCATTCTTTCAAATCCTTTCTAACTTTAATTCCTATTTTATGAATATTTGTCCTTTCATCAAAAAAAATATCAATTCATACGTGGGTCGATTCAAATGCAAAAATTTTAAATCGTACACCTGCAAACTCCAAGAGAATTTCGACGACTTCCTGCAGGACAAGCTTTTGGGGGTGCATTGATTATGAGAAAAGGATCAACGTCTGTCGAAATACACTCGAGTTGAAAGGTAGTTTCGTTGATTGCAAGAATTTCTTTCGGTCCACATTTTCCTCCAATGGTGTTGATTTTAACACAACTTCCTTTGAAAAGTACATGGTTCTCTTCGAGGCAAGAATTTTCGCTACACTTTGGAATCACTTCTCGAGGAGGAAGAATTACAATATGTCCTGGTGGACAAGGTCCTCGTTTATAGGCCTCGTAGCAAGTATTATTTGCAGGAAAATAAACAAATTTTGCCTTGCAGTCACATATCCAGCTGCTGGTGTTTCCACTTCCAGGGTAGAGAAGCATATTTTCTGGACACTGTCCTGGAATTTGTACTGGAATTCGCTCCGTTATCTAAAAAAAAAAAAAATCAACTCGTTTCCTCTTACGAAAAAATATTACAGAAAAATTAGTATAGGCCTGCCAGTACCAGTAAATCGTATAATGAATTTCCTATAATTTTTTAACGATTATAGGAAATTCATTGTAGAAAATCGTTATATAAAAACCAATATAAGATAATCAGAATTGGAATGAATAATACAAAAATATTGGAGGATTTGATGTAAAAAGTAGACAAATTGCGAAGGAACGATTTATTTTAAACCAATCATAGTCTCACATGGAAGTAGACAAAAATAACAGTTCTGTACAAATAAACTTTACTCAGAAAAAAATCTGTGAATTCCCTTGATATCTTTAAAATTGCTTGAAATTTCATTTAATTCCATGAAAATCCTTTGTAATCTCTTGAAATCCCTTGATACCTTTAGAAATATTGTTGAATCCATTAAAATATTTGAAATCTATTAAAATCCGTAGAAAACCCTTGAAATCTTTTAACCCTTCTTGAATTCGTTTGAAATCTTTGAAATAGTTAGAAACCAATAAAAATAATTTAAAATCCCTTGAAAATAAAATAAATTAAATTTATTATTAATTGTAAATCTCCTAAAATCTTTAAAATACTTGCAGGTCTAATAAGATCCTTAAACCTTGTGAAATTGTTTGAGAATCCTTGAAATCTTCGGAATCTTTAAAAATAACTTAAAATTCCGGAAATATATTGAAATCTTTGAAATCCTCTAAAATCCTTAAAATGATTCAAAATCTTACGAACTTTATTGAAATCCTTGGAAATATTTTTAAACCTCTTGGAAACCGTTGAAACCCTTAAAATTAGTGGAAATGCTTGGAAATCCGTAGAAATCCCTGGAAATAACATTTAATTTATTCCCTAAAGTTCTCTAGAAATTCTTTGAAAAATCTTTGGAAATCGTGAAAATCTTTTGAAACAAGTAGAAATCATTTGAAATCCCTTGAATATAAATTAAATTAAACTTATTCATTAATTTTATCTCAAAGAACCGTTGAAATCCCTAGAAATTTTTGAAATTCCTTGAAATACTTGGAGATTCTAAAAAAATCTTTGAATCTTTTGAAATTCCTTGAAATACCTTAAAATCCTGTGAAATTCTATGAAATGCCTTAAAATTCGTGCAAGTCCCTCGAAATCCGTTTAAATCCTTTAGAATCCCTTAAAATCCCCTGATGTGTTTGGAAATCTTTGAAATCATTTGATCAAAGCACGTTAAATAAATAAATCATTTGTAGTTCCCTATTTTTTGCATCAAATCTTCAATACTTTAACATTATTTATTTCTATACTGATTTTCTTATAACAATTTTCAATAATGATTTTTCTAGAATCGCGAAAAAATTATAAGAAATTCATTATAGGAAAATAATCATATGCCTATACTGAATTTCCTACAATATTTTTTCATCAGGTTCAAAAAAATTTTATAAAAAAAATGGTTTAAAAAAAGATTGCACAACTAAAATATTAAAATCTTACTCTTTCGACACCAGGATTTCCAATATTTCCGCTGACGTGCGGCGACGTTCCTTCATCAGTCGGAAATACGATATCTTGACTCCAAATTTGCCAGAAAATCGCAGCCAAGACATAAATTTGAAATATCCATCTCATTTTCAACCTCGCCGAGAATTCTTTTCTTACTTTTAGTTTAAATTATCAACTTTCACCAACAATTTCTTTCAATCTTAAATAAATAAATATAATTATGAAGAACTATATCACCCACGTTCCTTCTACCATGCCGGGAATGCAGATACTGACGAACAGTCTTCTGAGTTTTGGTTAAAGATAATCTCGAGTCATGACCGTCATGACTCTCAAGCTTCAAGGCAAACTACTGGCAAAATAAAATAAAATTACACCAAGTCGCTAAGTGGCCCTAACACACTCACGCGACATTCGCACACTCATTTAATCAGAAATCGGAAGCAATCTTCCCGTTATGTAAAAATAGAATTGAAGAAACAAACTCGGAAATTACTCGGGCTGTGTAAAAAAAAAAGGATATAAAGGATATTAAAGGAAATAAACATGAAGAAAAATTTTCCACAGGAAAATGTACCGTACCAAAAAAGAAAAGTGAAAGACGAGTAAGGTGTAATACTTTTGTATTTCTAAGAAATAGGTATAAAATGTAACGACTCGCGGGTTTTCTTTTGCATCAGAGATAAGAATAAAAAATGTTTCTTGTGTTTTTGTACCGTTATTTTGTAACGAGAGCTGGAGATTTGTATTTACAAGACCAGGGATTTAGGCACCGGCAACTGAAACAATTAAAGAAGATTTTAAATAATAAATTATGAATTGAATAGAATGAGAGAATAAATAGTGGATGAGAAATCGCTTCTGTCTTCATCACTTACAAAAGAAGATACATTGTTGAGAGGTCAGACGCAAGGCCTTTTTAGTTTCCTCCTTTGAATTATGTTATAATTATAAACATTTTTAACCGACGAGGCTTGTGTCAACATAAGCTGATATTTTTCAAAGTGGAAAGTGACTTGTAAGAGAATTATTCAGAATTACTTAAGTTTAAAAGGACTTGAAAGTCGAAGCTAACGCGAATTTAGTCATCGATTTTTATAATGCAGGAAATTTAAAACTGCCCTATTGGACCCAAATTAAAAGTTCCTGAAAAGGCTATTGAAAAGGTCCGAAATTCAAAATCGTTGTAAAGTAGAAAGGGATGAAATTGAAATATTGAAACTCCCGCAAATTGAAAGGGACTAAAATTGCAAATCACCTGGTATTTAAAACAGAAATTTTTAATTACCTGCAAAAATTGTCTAAGCAGTGATATCACTCGAAATTTTAGCATGTTTAAAAAGTCAAAGCAACGGAAATTTTTAAATAATCAGAAAATTTAAAAACGATATAAAATCTAAAAGATAGAAACTTTCAAACGACCGAAAACTCAAAGGGCCTAAAATTTCCAATCACCGGAAAGCTGAAAGAACCCGAAATATTGAATTGTCTAAAATTTGAAAGCGTCAGAGACTGATAGGAATATGAAAAAAAATTGAAAATGGAAAACGTTAGAAATTTTAATTTCGACCAAAATTTACAATAACCGGAAATTTAAAAGAAAACGAAATTTCAATCTCTGATTTCGAATCTCCCGAAAATTGAAAGAAACCGAATTTCCCGAAATTAAAAGGGGTGCAAATTTAAAATCACGGAAAAATGTGAAGAAACAAGAATTTTTACTGAAGTCAAAATTTGAAATCGTTTCATATTCAATATAAGCATATAAAATTTTTAAAAGTCAGATAATTAAAGAGGTTAAAAATTGTAAATGCTCGAAAATTGAAAGGATCCGAAATCGTAATTTTAAATGGCTCAAAATTTAAAATAATCGAAGACATTAAAGAAATTTCATGAAATTTAAAGAACTCAAAATTTAAAATCACCCGAAAATTAAAAGGGCTCAAAAGTTGAGATCCGGGGGAAAAAAAGAAACAAAAATTCAAAATTGTCTGAAAGCGAAAGAAACCTAAATTTCAAATAGCTCCAAATTTATAAAGCATGCGAAATTAAAAATAGATTTAAAATTCAAAGTGCTGGAAATTCTGGATTGACGAAAATTGAAAGGATCTGAAAATAAGGTTCACCGGAAATTTAAAGAGCCTAATATTTCAAATCTGTGAAAAATTAAAAACATGGTTTCAATTTCAAATTGCATAAAATTAAAAGGACCAAAATTGATATACGCGTTTTTAATTCAAAATTTAAAATTGCTTCGAAATTTATTAGCGTTGAAATAAAACAAAAAATTTGAAATCGCAAAAAAATGAAAGTATTAATTATAAATACTTAGCATCATCATTTTATAAGCACCTTCAATTTTAAGGTCTGCAAAATGTTGAACATTTAAACTAGAACATTTAAATTTAAAAAATTCAGAAGTACGTATTAAATAATTTCATCCTTACCTTACTATTCACGAAACTCAATTTCTCTTCTGCCTGCACAGGAAAAAAAATGATTCCTTTGTCAGTTTTTCAATTAACCTTTTCGTATTTATCATCATAACTCGCGATAGCTTCTTCTATTCCACTCATGAAGGACTTGGCAAAGTCTACAAATTGACTAGTTTCGAATTCTGGCCAGGAACTAAACTCGATGTAGAGTTCCAGAAGTTCTTCTGGGGTCAACTGCTGGAATTCAGTGTAGACATTTAAATCTTTAGCGATGAGTCTTGGACCACAATTCGGTATCCATTTCCTGAAAAATTTGAAAAGAAATTATAATAATATTTTCTCTTTAGTCTAATTCAGCTTTCAGATCAACCTTTTTAAATTTCGAGATTGACACTTGCAGGGCTCGGACTCACTTCAGAGATCAAAAATAGAGTCAATAAATAAACTAAATAAATAAAATAAATAAATAAATAAACATATAATATAAATCACGCAGGCCTCGGATTGACTAGAAATCTTTTTAAAAAATTCGCATAAGTGACATAAGACGCATGAAATTTCGAAAAATTTCTTTCTTCAGGAATACAGAGTAAAACTTTCAGACAAAGAACACCAATTTGTAATATTTTTGTTGTTTTTGTTTACCGGAGAAAATTAGATCAAACGCTGTACGTACAGAAAAAGCATTAAATACAATGGATTTGCAAATGATATTGGCACAAATGAAACTAGTTGTTAAACCTATTTTTTTTCTTTTCAAGTTATAAATCATACAAAAATTGCGCATAACAATATTGTAAGGAAATTCCATAAGATTATATTGACAATTTTGCATTCTATGCAGGTATTTTGAATTTTCAAAGGATTTTATTATGTACATTTTAAACTTAATTTATAGAAGTGCTGTTTTGATATTTTGTTATCATTTGATGAAATTTTGTATAAAACTTCTCAATTCAATTTCTTATTTCGGGGTTACTTCAGAACTTTTATTTCCAAATTGGAGGTCTTTCCCAGGTTTTCCAAAGGTAATTTAAAAAAATTCCGAGTCTTAACGTCCGGACAGTCCGTACGTTTATATACGTTTATACCAAGGTCAAGTCTAAACGTACGGATGTAGCAAGGGGAAGGGGGAGCTGGAAAGGGGTAGGAGGCGTGGCTTGTGCCCGGACGTACAGACGCTACAATAAATAAGAGATTTGTAAATTAATGCCTACTTCACTAATTCCAATAAAATTAATAAATTTCCTCCAAAAAACAATAAATTTAATTTAAAAGTATTTTTAAATCCCAGGAATTTCTACATACTTTGAATTATTAAAAAATAAATTAGCTTCCAATTTTACGGATGTTCATATCTTAATTTTTATTCAATGAAAGGATTGATCCACGTCTAAAATACTTCTTTCTGAAATTTGAAACTCATCAACTTGCATTATTTTCGAATTAGACAAGTTTATAGTTCACATGCGTTTTGAACTTGAGTTGCCTAAATAAAAAATTGTTAATTTAAAGGTTTTTTCAATCTGGAATAATTTCTAGGTTCTACTTTTTTTTGTAAAATTAACTTCTTGCGAAGTAAAAAAATTTGAATTTTCTGTTCCGTTTAATTTCAACTTCATCTTTTCCAAACTCGAATTTTTTATATTTAAACTCTTATTAATTGAGAAGGATTTCTAACTTCTTCAAAATAAAAAACTTTTAAATTCCATCATTTTATACTGCATAACACTTTTTCTTTTGTAAACTCAAATTTTTCATTCGAAATTATTCAAATTTGAGAACTTTTAAATTAAAATTATTCAACAAAATCTTATGATAAACAAATTTTTTTGAATTTAAGAACAAATACTCACTCCAATGTCGGTATAATTCTCATCTTCTGTAGTGTGAAATGGTGTCTGATAAAGAAGTAAAACCCAAGCAAATGTTCCTTCTTGAATTTTTCGTTAAAGAGATCTGCCTTTGGTTCTATCCTGACTACGTACAACGAATCCTCGTCTTTTTTTCTGAATTCTGCTATGATTTTCGGCCATGCTTTTACTCTATCTAGTGGAGTTTTCCATGGAAGAAAAGATTTTCTTGGCAAAACTCCAAGTTTTTCAAAATCAAACAACGCTTGGAATAAGACAGACCTTTTTTTATAATAGCTCGCAGTTTTGATTTCTGTTAGTTTCTGAAAGAGTGAAGTTTATTAATGAACATCCTAAGTCAGTTTTCTGTCAGAATACTGTTTATAATCTAATCGAGAATAAAATAAAAGTACGAACCAGCCAGTCTGAAGGCGGCATAGCCACATAAAGAATGACTCTCCCATATTCTACAAAAGAACTTTGAAAAATGACACTCATCATTAAATGCTTTATTACTTTATTATTTGCAATTGCCCCTATGATTTTCATATAAGGCTCATCGTTCCATTTTCTTTTTTCTATTCCTTTCATCATTTCATGGAATCTGTTTCCTCCATCTTTGAAATCCAAGAAGGCTGCATGCCACATTTTCAATAAATTAGCTTTTCGCAACTCTAACCGACCTGGATGTTTACTTATAATTGATTGTAAACGAGAAGTCGGTAAAAGAAACGAAGGTGTAGGTTCGTAGAGATGGATTTTTGGGACCTTAGTTCGCAGCAGCCTTTCAGTTAATAAGCCCAAGCCAGGATTTATTTCTGCTATGAAAGAAGAGGATCCATCGATGTCCCTTTCAATTAAAGCAGAGAATTTGTTGGCTGCTTCTTTATCTGCGAAGTACAAACTTTCCGCTGATCGCCTAATTTTCATGATTTTTGGTGGAAGCACTTCGATTATGGAGCCTGAACCTGCCTCATTCAGATGTTTCTTTATTATTTCTTGAGCGTTATGTGTTTTAGCTTTTTCCGGTACCTTTTTTTTCTTCCCTGGAAATAATTCATTATTATTACAACTGAAAGTAGCAGTACAGAACTAGATAACCAAAATTTTTTCGGAAATGGTTTTATTGCATAAAAAATTCTTAAAAAATCAAATACACGTTGTGTCAAAGGGATTTGTTTTCAATATTTCATTTTCTAATAAAGTGATAGAAAAAAAATGTTTAAAATTAAATTTTAGTTCAAATTCAGTTAAATTTTGAAGTACTAATAATTTTTTTCTTCCATTCTGCATCAATATTTCTTGAAATTATTATTATTTACTAAACAAACATATTTCATTTTCTTATTTTTATTGGCCCTTCAGCCAAAAAATGTTAGTCATACTGGGACATCAAGAGCTTCAATCTTCATTTTGTCGGAGAATAATTTTTTTGGATAAAAATTCTCTATTCTCATTCAGCATCTCCATTTGTCGGGACTAAGTTTTTATTTTTGTGAATGATTGGAAATTCGATTTTTAATCGCGACCGAAAGCCGATTTTCAAAACATCTGAAACTCTAACTTCAAAATTCTTGAATGAATTACTCGGAATTGGTTAACTTTTTAAAATCAAACCTTTTTCATCCGCATTCAGAAACACAATATCTAGGGATTTATTTTTTATTTTTTATTTTAACTGAAAATTGTATTTTTCATCGCAATCAGTAGCCGAGCCTGCTTCAAGCTTAGGTTAGTGTCACTTTGAGATTGTTAACTTCCACATTGTTTCCTCAAAACTGGATAACTTTTTCTAATCAAACTTTTTTGGGCTCAATTCAGCAACTTTTTAGCTCGGGAGCGAACATCTGTTTAATCTTTAAATAGGAATTTCGATTTTACCGAATGTTTTTTCGCTCTCCTGAAAAATTCCAATTTTCTGGGTTATCTAGTTCTGCACTGCCACCCTTCAACTTTTTTTTTCAATTTACAAATTTGAGAATCTGATTAGTGGTTAAAGAGTAAGAAGTTGAATTTCTTTTTATAATTTTCGCACAAGTTTGATAAGTTCAAAACTTTTTTGGGATTTACCACACTTTTGTTTGAGATTAATTTTAAAAGTATAGATTAAAATTCTAGTTTGTAATACATTCAAATCAAATATTTGGACTTTATGTAAATCACAAAAAGACTAGCAGCATCAATTGTTCAAGGACAACATAATTTTTAATACAAGTTTAAAATGATAAATAAATTAAACTACATCACGAAATTGTTTATGCCAATATTTCAGCGTGGCCAATAAAAAAATCTTGGTTATTTCCCGTTTCAAACATTCAAACCTGAAAAATGATTCATTTTAAGTATTCAAAACTAAACTACTAATTAAATCATGCAAAGCAAAATTTTTCTGAAATCCAAGTTTCTAAAATTAAAAATTAAATACTAAAACATTTAAAATTTTTCAATTTTCAATTCAAGGTAACAATGTTACTGCTTATTCCTAATTGGATTATGTACACTTTCTCATTTTAATATATTTTTTTAAGGTCCTCAAGTTTAAGAACTATTTTATTATAAAACATTCAAAATTGTAACAATTTCACAAAAGTAGCCTTAAAAATGAAATAAATTAGAATTTGAAGTCTCAAAGATTATATAATCTCCCAACGTGAATGATTTAAAATTTTTGTTTTTTGACCTTAAAGCCATAAAAAATTGAACAATTTTGATTTTGAAACATTCGATTTAAAAAAATTTCACTTCTAAGCATGCAAAAGTTTAATTTTTTTATCTAAAATGTTGCTAGTCTTAAAAATGAATAAGTTTTTATTTAATATTCTGGGAAATGTATGTAAAAAAATAAAATCAGAAGCCTTCTTCAACATTGTGAAATTTAAAATTGAATACCTCTAGAACAGAACAAATTATACATTTAGAAATTTGTAACGTACCGAATTGAAAACAAATGTTTTAAAGTTTAAGATTCAAAGCTGAAATTTAAAAAATGATGAAAATTGATAATAGATATTTCTACTAAAAATTTATGAGATTTCCATTCCTTCTTAAGACTCTTACGAACTATAGTCATAAATTGGAACCGAACATTGTTTTTCCATTCGACAAATTTAAAGCCTGTTTGAGGAATAAGATATCGCAGGCAAAATGAGAAAATTTATGAGAAAGAAGTTTGCTTATATTTTGATAAGTCTTTACAATAATTAAATATTAGGGTGGCGCTTAAAAGTCAAAAGTTCAATTTTATAAAACTTTGTAATTTTTTGTTCATCTTGCAAAATTTTGAAAAAAATTCTAAAACCCCTTTTGCCGATCACTAAAATTGAAAAACTAAAACTTTAGAGATAAAAAAAAGTATAGTTTATAAACTAAAAATTTACACATTTAAAGCAGAACTCTCCCAGATTTGAAGCATTTAAAATGGAAAATTAAAACACTTTAAGTTTTATTACTGTTATTTACTATTAACTGAAAGCCTTCTGATTTAAATATGTGTTATAAATGTTATATTATAAGTGTTAGGACTTCCAAAAGAGGCACTGTTTTTAAATTAGGATTGTGAGTTTGTGATATTAAATCGCTGAAATTACTTAAAATTTTGTATTACTTAATTATTTCAATTTGAACCATGAAAACTTAAAACTTTCAGTCTGAAATCTTCTAGAGTCAAATATTCTTAAATTCGAAGTATTTATGGGTTAATTTAGAACCAATCTATGCAGATTATTCCATTTTTCAAAAAGAAAAAGGTGATAATCCAAACCAATAATACATTTCTAAGAATTGCTAATGTAATCAAAATTTTATTAAAAATACTTGGGTAAAATAGATATCTTTTAGTAAATTGAGTTAATCATTAAAATCTCAATTCAAAGAAATCTCAATTATTCATAGGCAACCCTGCAGATTGGAACCAATCCTTACTTAATGTCTCTCTTTTAAAATTTCTTAAAGATCGAAATAAAATCTATTCTCTTATGAAAATTTTTTTTGTACTAAAAAAGATGCATTTCATGATATATTGATATATTTCAAGGATGTACACTAGTTATCTCAAGTTCAAAAGTAAGCACTGTTAAAAATTGATTTATAAATTCGAGGATAATTTTTTTAATTTTTGTAATAAAAAATTTTTAAAATAAGAGCGTACCAAAGAGGTTTGTAGAGAATCTTACAAAGAATAAAATAATAGCCCTATAACATTAAGATTAATTAGGAGTTGCAACTTTTACCTAAAAAGAAAGGAAGAACATAAAATTCTAAATATTTAGCGTCAAGTAAACAAATTTAAGTTGAAATATTTATGTCTGAAGTTCGCTTTTAGTTCTCTTCCAAAATTAGTTACAATTAATTAATGAATTCGACTATTCAGCGTTGGATAGCCGACTTGACCAGCTAGTCGGCTAAGCGACTGGTTCGAATGTTGGACTACGACATATACACTAAAACCTCGGTTTCAGTCCAGTGCCGGGGGTTGCCTTCAAATTGTCTTGGTCCCAAATCGGGGGGAACCAAACGTAAACAGTCAGGGCCGTAAGAATCATTTCCTAATATTACGCAATCTCCGAACGTGAGCACGAACGTGAGTACCCGCGCACTGCGCCTTTGTATATACGCTGCTGGTGTTTCACGCTTGGTTGAACACCGTCTCTCACCCTGCGCGCCGTAGGAACTACATGGGCCAGCCGTTCAAGGAAGACCGAAACCGGGGGGACTGAAACCGAGAGTTTGGTCTACACTGAAAATTTTTTTTAGTAGATTTGACTTCTCTTTAACTAAGCTACTTAGTTTTATTATGGGATATATAGTTGAGTGAAGAAAGAAAAGCATTCGTTGTAGCAAATATTTGAGGTTGATTGGACTAAATTCAATAAGAATTGGAACAAGTAAGATTAAGGAATAAAACCAAATATTTTACAACTGTACTTTTTTTTATTTCCCTATGGCTCCAATGTAATTTTTGTAGTTAAGTGCAACTACATATTCAGTTACGGCTATTACTATACATAATTAGTTCTACTACAGCAGCAATGGTATTATCTACTAAGCAATAATGGTTAATTTAATTGAGAAAGTATTTGGATTAACTACGTTCCAGTCAACTACATGACTTAGTTGAATATTTCGCAAGAATTTTTTTCAGTGTAATTACAAAAAAAAATTTGTTCCAAACATGAATATTTTTGTAATTATAATAATTGTAATATGTAAGATTTATAAAGTTATATGTGTAATAAGAATTTGCCAGGAATTCATTTAGACTTTCTCAATTTATACACAGTGTTTTTTTATCTTTGGACATGGAAATATCTCAAGAAATACGCACCCAACGAAAAAAATGTCAATAATAAAAACTTTTTATTTTCGAGGGAGAAAAGCGACCCCGCAAAAATTCACTACACACCCCACCTCTTGGGGGCGGTAGGGAGGGTAACTTTAAAATTTCAAATGGGAACCTATATTTTTTATTGCAGATTCAGATTCTCCATTAAAAAATACGCAAGTTTCATTTTAAAAAATTTTTTCGATTCGCGCAACCGAGGGTTGTTCATCGAGGGTGGAATGTGGATGCGACTCCCGCATTCCAAATCCTGTACCTGGCGCCATTCAAAAATAAATTACAAAATCTTGGGAAGTTAATTTAAAGTCTTCTTATTTTTGTTTTGTTTCGTTCAAATTAAATGGAGAAATAAGAATCTTCGTTTTACTTACGTTAGGAAGCGCATTCTTTGAATAGTCAACAATGTCATTTTTTGCAAATGCATCGCCATCTGGAGCGAATCGAAAAACTTTTTTTGAATAAAACTTACGTATTTTTTAATGGAGAATCTGAAACTGCAATAAAAAATATAGGTTCCCATTTGAAATTTTAAAGTAACCCCCCTACCGCTCTCAGGAGGTGGGGTGTGGGGTAAATTTTTGCGGCGTCGCTTTCCCCCCTCGAAAATAAAAAGTTTTTATTACGGACATTTTTTCGTTGGATGCGTATTTCTTGAGATATTTCGATGTCTCAAGATAAAAAAAACACCCTGTATTGTATATATATATATAAAGTGATTTCAATGATCGCAGTTCCCTTCTGTACCACAACATTAGTTCCCCTACAGGGCAATTTTGACGTTTCACGCCCAAGCAAGCTGAAAAGCGACAAGCATAATAACGACTAGATCCCCGTCGACCCCTCGTCAAGTGGGACGCATCCGCCCATCCATTCACAGGGTAATGGTCGGGGCGGTATATTTTCCATTTTCCTTCCTCTTCCAGAAGAGGGCGTTCGCACAAGCAGACAAATTATTTCGCAATACTTTCGCACACGCGCTGTAGAGATCGTATTTTTTCTTCTTCCCTTTGTTGTTTTCGTCTTTTTCTTTCGACAATATTTTCCTCAACTTTATAGACACGTTTTTATCGAAAAGCTATATTTTTCGAAGTTCCAATTTAAAAAATACCCCGGCGACTCGTTTTCACCCTAAAGGGTTCGTTCTGGACCTTAAATACGTATAATTCATCCGGCTATATCCCAGGTGGAAAGTTTTGTACTCCGCCAGAATTCACCACCGGCTCAATGGTGACCCATAGTACTGCTTACCAGTACATAAAATAAAACAGTAAAACAGTAAATCGGCAATTTGCCCAGTGCTGACTGAAGGTTGGCTCCACGATCGGGGCAGTACTGTACCGACAGTATAAATACATTTAAAAAAGTTTTTAAATAGATTTTAAAATCTGGTTAATGTGCTCATAAATGGCGAAAAACTATAAATACAACTATAGCAACAAAATTTTTTGGCCTGCTATTTACTTTTAAGAAAAAAAATGTATACGTTCCATTTTTATGAGGAATTATAAATGTTCATAAGAAATTACATTTCATGTTATTATAAAAATTTGTAAAATGGTATGAAACACCTAAAGAGTAAAGCATTGCACTGTAGGTTAAAAAAATTGTTTATTCAAAAAATTTTCTCAGTTTCCGATAAAATGTTTAATTTTCGTCGTTAAAATTGTTTAATTTTCAGAAAAAATGACACTCCATGTCATTGCAAAAAGTTATAAAATAATCTGAGACGCGAAAAAACAAAATATGACACTACACACAATCTCAATCGATTTAAATTATTTATTGAAAAATTATTTTATCAATATTCCCGTTGACAGTTGATTTATTTGATGTCTACATAAAGCAAAATAATAATAAATAATTAATTAGAAAAAGAGTGTGCCAAACATTGTGTTTAACTTTTTTGACTTGTGGCTTATGCTGAGGATAGTTAAGGTGCTTCAAACGTCTCGGCGGTTTTTACCTGGCAAATTACGTCTACACGGAGGAATTGCTTGATGTAATATTTTTGCCACATACTCCAAAGGCACATACAATTTCCTATACAGAGAGCTTTTTCCGGAAAATTTTGTTGTTGTGGTATTTTTTAAAAATGGAAAATGGAGCATTTTTTGCGCCTGAAAGAGGCAACGAGAAACAAGAAATTCCGGAGTCCTTGCAGCGCTGCATTGACCCCGGAACGGCTTACCTCTCGTTGTCGCCATCAGGCGCGAAAATGCTTCATCTTCAATTAAAAAAAGAAAAAAAAAACATTTTCCGGAAAAAGCTCTTTGTATAGGAAATTGTATATGTTCCTTTAGAGTATGTGGTAAAAATATTACATCAAACAATTCCTCTGTGTAGACGTAATTTGCCAGGTAAAACCCGCCGAGTTGTTTGGAACACCTTAATTCTGTAGATTACGTTAAGGGCATGTCTAACAGGAGTCACGTGACCAAAGTAATTCTCGATTTTTAATCTTTATTTTTGGAACCATTTACTTTTTTTGTAAATAAAATATTGCTCTGAAACTTTGGGAAATGCAAAAGGAAACAGTAACTTACGTTTGTATACATCATTTGGGTGGAAATTTGTA
>JAUMHM010000071.1:31843776-31857162 GCA_032362435.1 Melikaiella ostensackeni | reverse complement strand
TTCCCTCTTGCCCCCTCCCCCTACACCCACTCACTTCCCCTCACTTTTCCTTTTTTATACAATGGACGGACACCCGACCGAAACCATGAGGGTTTTTGCCCAGGGCTACGAAACTCTAAAAATGTTGATTTTAACTAAATTGGGCTAGATTGAGCTTATTTTTTCTTCAAAAAAATATTTGAAATTGGGTTTATTTAACGTTTGACAAAATTTGCTTTGACGTGTGTTGCTATGCTTATAAAAACATAGGGGATTGAATTTCTTTTGAAATTATTATTTATTATTAAATTGAAAAAAAATATCCATTGATCATTGCAACAAATTTTGGAAGAGAAACCTGAGCGTAAATAATAAAAAAACTGATGTCATAATTGTTTATTTAAATGAAGTTATTTGCATATTTGTGTTTTTTCTTCCGCCTTAGGCAAAAGTCGCAAATTTCATTCAATTTTAAATTACAAAAGCTCATCCTATAACTTGAAAAGTTCTTCAAAATTCTATTTTTCACGTTCTTATGGAAATTATTTTATTTGGTAATCATGCGTACAATTATTTTTAGTTAGACATTCTTTAAATGAAACAATTCAATAAATATGGGTTGACTGAGAACCAATCTATTCAGATTATTCCATTTTTCAAAAAGGAAAAGGTGATAATCCAAACCAATAATAAATTTCTACGAATTGCTAATGTAATCAAAATTTTATTAAAAATACTTAAGTAAAATAGATATCTCTTAGTAAATTGAGTTAATCATTAAAATCTCAATTAAAAGAAATCTTAATTATTCATAGGCAACCCTGCAAATTGGTACCAATCCTTGGTTAATGTCTCTCTTTTAAAATCTCTCAAAGATCGAAATAAAGTCTACTCTCTTATGAAAATTTTTTGTGTACTAAAAAAAGAACACCCAAAAAGTTCACAATTCAAAAATAGACTTTTTGACTACCCGTCTTTCCGGCTCATTAAAGACAGGTGCACAATAAATGTACACAACAGAAAAAAAAAAGAGGGAGATTAAAGAAAGAGTCAAGTTACATTTTTAAAATCTTTAAAACAAAATTGTTCTAGGTATTTTATTCAATTTTAAAGATTTAAATTTGAAAATTTCTAATTATGAAAATTTTAATTTAATAATTTTCGATTTGGAACATTTTCAAGACAAAATGATTAAATTTCACAGGTCATACAAAAGAAAACAACGTACAGAAATCATTTGAGAAATAAATTTATCTCCTCAATTAGGAACTTATTGGAAAAAGTTCCTAATTGAAAAAAAATCAATTCGAAACTATGAAATTTGATTGGATTCTATACACGAGGACTGTAAACTCTGGGTTTTATTCCAATTTGAAGGCCTTCAGAATGATTTCCTTATTCAAAATATTTTTTGAAACCGGGAGAAGTCGGGAAATGACAGTGAATTTATTTTTTGGCTGAGGATTTTTTTAACACAAAAAATTGATCTAACTGCTTTGAATTCTACTTGAATTAATTAAAATTATTTATGTAATTTTAAATTTGGTCGATTTGAAATTAAACAATTTTAAAGGCTTTAAACTTATTATGCTTCTAGACTTTGAGTTTAAACTACTTAGTTTAATTTTTCAATTTATAGTTATTTAATTTTGAATGTTTTAATTTGAAAACGTTCATAAAGTTTTTTCAACTTTTTACCGTTCACATCTAAATTAAATTTTTTTAAATACATTTTTGAATGCTTGGAGAACTTCAAATTAATTAAGACGATTTCAAATTTAAGCGTTTTAAAGATGAACCTTTTCTAATTTATGAAGACTGTGGCTTAGAGTACAGAAATTTAAGTACGAATTCTTCAAATTAGAACCATTTTAAACTGAACATTTAAAAAATTAAACTACATACTTCAAATCGGAAATCCTAATAGTTAAAGAAAGATAAGTTAAAAAAATGAAAATTGAATAATTTTTGTTAAAAGGTGTCTAACTTCAACAATTTTAAATAAGTACAAATTGAAACATTCATAATTTGACCATGTCAAATTTAAACGTTTGAAATTTCAATTTTTTAAATATTTAACTGTAGAAACCTTAACCAAATTTTTAAAAAACAATTTTGAATGAAGTATTCAAAATTACATGATTTTAAACCGAAACGCTCAAAATTGTATGGTTTGTTCAATTATAAATTATTAAAATTTCTAAGAGCTGATTTTTCAATTTGGAACGCTTCAATTTGAATTGATTATTTCATTTCGTCAATTTTTATTTTATAATTAAATTGAAATAATTTAATTTTGAAAAGTATAAAACACTATATGAAAAGTTTATTAATTAACTTTAAAGGGTTTCACTATCAAAAAAGAGGATTAATTTCCTGATTCTATTCTGCAAATCGTTCAGTTTTAAACCGAGTTCAAAGTAGTTCATTTAAAAATTGTTCACTTTCTAATTGTAAAATCCTAAAAACAGGTAAAAATTGTTATAATATATCTGACATTATGGCAATCGTTATTCAAATTCAAACTAAAGCATTTCCATGCAAGGGGAACAGCTTCATGTTTCTACAAGTGGGAAAACAATTTTATAAGATGTCAAACTGCCGAATATTAACAAACTGTTACATTGACATGACCGAAACAGTCGCGAGACAAAAAACACGCGAGAAACGAGTAGAAACATAGGAGCTTTAATTTGGACAAAGTGAATGATTGAATGAAGTTGTAGATTATTATAGTGAATTATTTTATTCAACATGTACTTCAAAATTTGTGAATGCACTCAAATATTCAAACAAGAAAAATGTTTCAAAATATTAAAATTGTTAAATACTTTTATAAATTTTTTCTATTAATTTCCGAGGTACAATTGCAGAATAGGGGCGTCACCTCAGTTTTGGCTGGGAAAAAAAAAATTTTCGGTAACAAACTGTTAGAATCTTTAATTGAACGATAAATGAAGCGATTTGACGAGGCAAAAGTTTAAAATTATTGTTACTTTTGATACTAAGATGTCTCAAATATGGGTCTGCCACGATATCGGAATGATCATATTTCATCGTAGTAACAAAAGTAACAATAATTTTTTACTTTTGCCTTCTCAAATCGCTTCAATTATCGTTCAATTAAGGATTCTAATAGTCTGTTGCAAGAAAAAAAAATTTTTCGTCATAATAAGGGTGACGCCCCTATTCTGCAATCTAACCAATTTCCGAATAACTTGTTGAAGAAAAGCGATTTACTTTAAATTAACTTTGAATCCAAATTTAATTTCAAAGTATTGAAGTTCTAAATTGTTTTCATCATATACAAATATCCTAAAATACTTTCAACCATTTACGAAAGACTATTTTTATATCAAACGATGCAATTAAGTTACAGCATTTTACAAATTAGCTGATACGAAAAAGTACTAAATAAAAAAACCAATGTCTAAAATGATAAAAAAACATGAAATCATCTGTAAAGTATGAAAATAATAAGATGTATTATGTACGAACTTCCACGTTTCTTCGGTGCCGCCGCTGCATAACATCTAACAAAAATCCCCAATTTCCAGAAAGTTGAAATCTGTTCCCTAACTATTTTTAACATACTGAAAGTTGTGACAATCGCCATCAAACTCAAGAATTCGAAAATGCACAGACACAAAAGAACTCTCGCTCCAAAAGATCTAAAATGAAGAACATTTTCCACAGAAAACTGTAGTCAGACTGTAAACATTCCCTCGAAGACACTTTTAGTTTTACAAATCTAAGTTACTTTTAAGTTTTTGTTGCAACACACCATTTTTTAGAAATAAAAACGAGAAACACTGAGTTATTTGAGGCGTTCACAAGGTGTTTGTGGTAAATGTTGGAGGTTAGAAAGAGAGCAACATTTTTAATTTTTTGAGGTTATGTATAGGCCCACGGTGCCTACGGTGCTTCGACTCCCGCCTCGACCGCTTCTGAACCTAGCTAGCCCATGCCTAGCCTAACCTTTTTCCGGTACATTTGTTGAAATGAGAACGCGGCATAAATATTTACAATTACAGGACAATGTGTTTTTTATCTTTAATCTCTTTGTTCTAATCTTAACTATAGTATTTTACTGCTCCTTAATTTCCAGCTTGTAAATAAAAGGTACGTGTTACATTTTTGTTGGATAATAATTTATTTCTTTTTTTTTCTTCATACATTATTCTCGTTTTTTATCTATTTTTTTAATGAAGATTGCCGCATATCAGTTTCATCATGCTGTTGTTTTATTATTAATTTAGAAAGGAAAGGACTCTTCTATTGCCTGATGTTGATTCTAATTACAAGTTCGTATGTTTTTGGAGCAAAAAGTTAGTATAAAAAATCATTTTTTTTATTTACCTACTAGCAAAAATAGCACGTTACGGGTGCTTATAATAACACGTTTTTTGTTTTAATTGCCTGATTATCAAATTAAAATATATGCTTAAGTTTGAAGTACTATAAAATATAATTAATACTAATTATGAATTAAAATAAATATTAAATGAGCTATGTAGGTCGGGTTTCATACGATGTTAACTTTCATCGGCAACTTGCATAATTTTTAATGTGTATAATTTAAAATGATGTAATTTAAAATGTTTTTTTAAATAGTTTAATCTTTAACGTTTACGATTGATGATTCATAAATTTTGCATGTTTACGTTCTAAAATGATGTAATTCCGAACGTTTTTTTCGGAATTTGTAGTTCAATTTCGAAGATTTAAAATGGAAAATTCTTCAATTTTGAATATTGTCAATTGAAGACCCTTCAATATTTAATGAGTTAAATAGAAAGAGATGCAATTTTGAATGTTTTTTTTTTAGTTAAATTTTGAAGATTTAAAATTTGAAATTATTCTATTTTGAAGATTTAATGTGAAGATTATTCAATTTTGAAGATTTAAAATTCAAATCTATTCAATTTTTAAGATTAGTAATTGAAGATTTATTAATTAGGAATGTTTATAGTTTAAAATCATGAAATTTTGAACATATTTTTGAAATAGGTAGAATCTTGAAGATTTGCAATTGGAGATTATTCAATTTTTATGATTTCCAATTGAAGATTGATTAATTTAAAATGCTTACAGTTTAAAATGATGTAATTTTGAACGTCTTTTTTTTGAATATTTAGTTCAAATTTGAAGGCTTACAAATGGAAAATTCTTATATTTTCAATATTTGCAATTGAAGACTTGAATATTTAATAAGTTAAATGGAAAATGATGCAATTTTGAATGTTTTTTTTGGGAATAGTTCAATTTTGAGGATTTAAAATTGAAAATTGTTCAATTTTAAATATTTAAAATTAAAAATTATTCAGTTTTGATCATATAATGAGTTAAATAGAAAATTATGCAATTTTGAAGGTTTTTTTGGGGGATAGTTCAATTTTGAGGATTAAACATTGAAAATTGTTCAATTTTAAAGATTTAAAATTAAAAATTATTCTATTTGGAAGATTTAAAATTGAAATTTTTTTTTATTTTGATGATTTAAAATTGAAAATTATTCAATTTTCAAGATTTACAATTGAAGATTCATTAATTAGGAATGTTTATAGCATAAAGTCATGAAATTTTGAACATCTTTTTGAAATAAGTACAATCTTGAAGATGTGCTATTGAAGATTTTTCAGTTTTTATTATTTCCATTGAAGATTTATTAATTTGAAGTGTTTACAGCTTAAAGTGATGTAATTTTGAACGTTTTTTTGGAATATGTAGTTCACTTTTAAAGCTTCACAATGGAAAATTGTTTAACTTTGAACATTTGCAATTCAAGACTCTTCAATATTTAATGTGTAAAATAGGAAAATATACAATTCTGAGTGCTCTTTTGTGGAATAGTTCAATTTTGAAGATTTACAATTGAAGATTCATTAATTTTTAATGTCGATAGTTTAAAATGATATTAATTTAAATGTTTTTTTTTGTAATAGATCCATTTTGAAGATTTAACACCGAAAATTATTCAATTTTATAGATTTGCAATTGCAAAGTTTGAGCACTTCTTGAATATTATGAGTTATAAAATTGAAAAACTAAAAATCTCTAGCCGATAAAAATTAAATACTTGCAAATTTAAACCATTTCTAATTTATTGGATCCAAATTGATTCCAATATGGATTTTTTTCAAATTTATACGGTTTTTTATGGAAGCATTAAAAATTTCATCGTTCCTAACTGAAATAAAAAAATTTCATGAATATTAAAATTCATTGTTCAAAATTGAACTACAGGTTCAAAATAAAATATTTCAAACTTACAGGTCTAAAAAATTGACGAATTGTAAATTTGAAGCACCTGAAGTTACGAAAATAATATTAAAGCTTTTGAAATTAAAAAGAAATTGTAAAATTTTAATGTAAGCATTTAGGGGTGATTTTAAAATGATAAGAAATATTATAAATTGTGGAGAATTTTAAATTTATTATTTGAAAATCTCTAATGTCAAGTCTGCATTTTCTGATCCAAAAGTTTTTTTCTGAATGATCAAGAACTTAAGTATCAAAATATTTCAGAAATTATCTAGAGTATGTAATTATAATTCAAAAGTAAATATCAAATGATTGGAGATATGTACGAATAATTGATGAAAATGGTAAAAATGAAGTTTTCCATGGTATTTTTCTACTAGATGATACAGCTTTTTATACTTTTCAATATTCAAGGAGTGTATAGTTCCTATGTTGCATATTCCATATTGCTTTAATTTTCTCTCTTATTATTTAAATAACTTCTAATTATTTGGTAATTCGGGCGTCTCGGGTAGTAAGTAATTATATTGTATTTAATAAGACATGTCTGAAAATATTTGAAAAAATTACGTAACATAGGCGGGTGAGAGTCCAAACGATTTTATTACGATTTGTTACAACTGGGAGGGGAGGGGTAAAAAATTGGCAAAAAGGTGTTACGTAATATTTGGATGGCCCCTTTTTCAAAAAAAAAAAAAATTTTAAGTGCCAATCAACTTTATTTACTAAAACAAAAGAGACCTCATTGCCACGAATCTTTTCTCTTTTTAAGAACCTTGGATATAAGGTCCCTTTTTCACATTCTTTTTTTGTTCATTGTGACCTTGCAACATTCACAAACCTCCAGGTCTAAGCAAAATGGAAAGCGTATCCGTAATTCAGTATTAACTAAAACTTTATCTATTCCAGTTCTTTGAAGAAACTTCCTCAGCCCGCAGTCTTAAAGGGGAATTTAAAATATAAATATAAAAGGTAAAAGGCAGAAGAAAAACGAATAAAGATGGCTCAAAGTGCTTCACTTCTAGCAAGACTTGTAGCTTCTTCAGTAACAGCTGCCAGCAGAGCTGGAAAGATTATTCGTGATGTGATGAGTCAAGGAGAATTGAATATCATCGACAAAGGAAAAAACGATTTGCAAACTGAAGCTGATCGTTCTGCGCAAAGGTGTATTCTTGCTTCTCTCAATCAACAATTTCCTGGTATCACAGTTATTGGAGAAGAAGGCTCTTCCAGTTGTGAAGTTCCGTCCGATTGGATTGTCACTGATATGAATCAAGAAGTTCTCAAGCTTGATTTTCCAGATCATCTTCAAAATGTTGAGGAAAAAAGTCTATGCGTTTGGGTCGATCCTCTTGATGGTATTTATTTATTTTTGGATAAAGGGAAATCAATGACGATTCGAAGTTTGTATGCTTTCAAGTTTCTTGCAAGTTCAATATTTGATGGCTTCCAAATTTATAACTCTTCCAAAATTTCGAGCGCTTTTAAACTAAGGGCCTTCAAATTCTTTGTTGTTTAAAAAACGCTCATATTTTAATGCAGAACCTTGTAACCTTTTCCCTATTTCAAAGGGAGATAATTAAATTTTATTTTAAAGATAAGTTTTCCGTTTTTCCTAGGAACTTCTGAATACACACAGGGACTCGTGGAGCACGTTACAGTTTTAGTGGGTGTAGCAATTGGAGAAAAAGCAGTCGCTGGGGTTATTCATCAACCGTATTATAAAAATACTGAAAACGGAACGCTAGGTAGAACCATTTGGGGAATTAATGGAATTGGCGTTGGAGGATTCAAACCAAGTCCGCCTCCTAGTGGAAAACGAATTCTTACCACAACTCGGTACGACTTGAAAAATTAATTTTCTATTTACTATGTTTTTATTATGCCGTAGCAGTCACTATTATATTTTAAAAAGTATTTCATCAAATGTTTAATTGGTATTGTTCCCTTTTGAATGCTTCAATTTTTTAATCCATCATTTTCGAAGGCTAGCTCCTAGACAATTTTAAAGTGAGAGAGAAGCATTTAAATTTAAACTTTTTCAAAATCGAAGCCATATAAAATGAAATAATTTTCATGTTTGTGCTGTAAAACTTGAACAATTCTAATGTAAGCATTAAAAACAAAACAAAAATAACCTCAAACGTTTCATATTGATCAATTTCAAACTAAAAGCGTTCAAAGATAAATAATTTTGAAATGGAAGGGTTTAGAATGACACAATATTAAATTTGAAGCCTTCTACATTGATTAATTTATAATTCAAGGTTTTCGAAGTCTTTAAAACTTGAATATTCAAAATTGAAAAATTATCATCTTAATGCAATCAAAATTAGATAGATTCAGAATGAAGTATTGATACTTCGAAAGTTAAAATTTTCAAGTTAGATACGGTCAAAATTGAATATTTCGGTGACTTTCAATTTAAACTTAAAATTTAAATATTCCACTTTTGAAGGTTTTCAATTTTCAAATCGAAAAATGTTTAACGGCCTCAATTTGAAAACGCAGAGTTTAAATGTTCGAATACAAAATTATTCGATTTCCATTGCTCTCAATTCAAATTTTTTAAATTGCAAACGCTTTCAATTTGAAATTTTTCAGTTTTCAGAGCTCAAGTAATTAAAATTTGCTTATTTTCAAACACTTTCAATTTCAAATTATTCAAGTATTATGGCTTTCAATTTTAACTCAATGAATTTTATACAATTTAAATTTGAAATTGTTGTTGTTTTGAGAGCTCAAATAATTAAAATTTGCTTAATTTCAAATACTTTTAATGTCAAATTATTCAAGTATTATGGCTTTCAATTTTAAATCAATGAATTTGTAACAATTTAAATTTGAAATTGTTCAACATTTTTCAATTACGAACGCTCTCAATTAAAAATTATGTATATTCAATTTTTAGAAATTTTGATTCAAAATTGTTCAATTTCAAACACCTTTGTCCTATATTTGAACTTGAAATCTAAAATTATTAAAATTTGAACGTTTTCAATTTTCAAATCGAAAAATGGTCAATCGCTTAAATTTGAGAACTCACAGTTTAAATTTTCGAATCTAAAATTAATGCATTTTTAACGCTCTCAATGCACAATTTGTTCATTTCAAATGCTTTCAATTTGAAATTGTTCAGTTTTGAGTACTTTACATAATCAAAAATTGTTTAATTTCAAACTATTCAATTTTGAACCTTCCAAATTATTTTTCAAATCTTTTTCGGAAACAGGAAAAAATATTTTTTGAAAATGAAATGAGTATCACTAATCTTACTGACAGGAAAAAAATCCGAATTTATGATTTTTCCGAAGAAAGATATGGACATCATTTTGTTTTTATTATTATTTTTAAAAAATTAAGTTACTAATCATTATTTCTTATATGTTAGGTTTGAATGACCGAGAAACATTTTTTTAATCATGAATAATCGGTTGTTTTTCTAAGCTCTGAGTAGCCACCTTGAAGGATTGAAATTCGATTTTTTAGTCTCTTCTTTTTAAATGATTCGTCATTTATTTTTCCATTTAAAGATCACATTGCGACAGTACCGTCGAAGCTGCTCTAAATGCTTTAGGAGCGACAGAAATTTTACGAGTCGGAGGCGCTGGACACAAGGTATTCTATCCATTTTTGCTTCCTTATAGAGGAAGCTTTGTAATGGTCACAATTTCGAAAATTTTTAAATTCGTTTAATTAAACGTTCCTCAATTAAAACATGTCTAATACAATGTTCTAAGCCAGTGGTCGGCAAACTCATTAGTCAACAGAGCCAAATATCAACAGTACAACGATTGAGATTTCTTTTGAGAGCCAAATTTCTTTATCTTAAACTATATAGGTAGGCACTCTGTTTATTAACTTAATAAACTCCGATTAAAGTTTTAAGTCTTGATTAAACTACAGGCACACTGAATAAATTATTTATTGATAAAAATTAAATTGCCCACACGTGGTCACTTGTGGCAGAGCCGCACACAATGGGCCAAAGAGCCGCATGTGGCCCGTGAGTCGCGGTTTGCCGACCACTGTTCTAAGCAATTGTCCGGATGTGTGTGTTTATGTGGATGTGTGTGTGTGGATGTGGATGCGGATGTGTGAGTGTGTGGATATGGATGTGTGTGTGGATGTCGAACTTTCTTGTGAACACACGGTCATTTATAATAGTTGAAAATTTTGTTTTTTACTGTAAAAATGTTTTCATCGACATAATTTCAAGTTGATGCAAGAATGGAAAATACTTTTTGATTCGAGACGAAGTGATTGGCCTATATTTTCAAATAATTATACATACAATATAACAAAAAATATATAATAATTTTGAATAGATTTTTTATGCCTGAAAATAATAATCTATATTTACCTATAAAACACGAACTGTCTACCGTTCCGGAATTTTCTGTACGACTAGCCCATTTCCAGCTCGATTTTATTTTTTCAGCTCGAATTTTTCGAGATGAAAAAGGGAAGGGGCAAGTTTTGTCACATCCAACCTCTTTTTCAGCTCGAAAAATTGTCAAAATTTGCTATTTTCGGCAATTTCATAAATATTTTTTCGAATTGAATTGGGAAATCTCATTTGCGAATATTTTCGAAGTTATATCCGTAATCAGCACCTCAAAATGTATTAGTATACGTGCTTTTACAGAACGAGATAGAACTAGTTGAACCTGATTTTTACAGATTTTCAATTTTTTTAAATTTTTTTGGGGGAAAATATGAAATTTTTTGTATCTACCTAGACTGATATTTTACTTGTGAACTAAAAAGAAAATTTTCTAAAAGGTTTCAAATCATTCACTCCAAAATTCAGAAAAGTCATCAAAGTAAACTATTACCCATATTTTTACAAGTAAAAATTTGAATAATTATATCGTGAATGTATATAATTATATCTATATTATTATTTTTACAATAATATTACATTACCTGATTAGATTATTATGTTACATCAATTTAACAAAACATGGTTATTCAATTAGTAATATTACAATTTTTTAAACAAATTTTAGCATGCTCGAAAAAATTCCCTGACCCTGAAAGGTAATAATGTAAGGTTGAAAGTGTTCATTAATTCTTTGAAGTAAACAATCAAACAATTTTCCAAAGTAATGGCTTTGCTGTCCGATTTCCATTTGGAAAACTTTTCGTATGCCAGATCGTATAATTTATTAGACTTTTCGGGCAGCAAATCTAATGTAACGAATTGTGCCGCTTCGATAATTTCAGGAGGCGTGCACTGAAAATTTTCATTTCCTTCCAAATCCGACATTTGATTAATTTTCCACTGAAAGCGTAAAAACGATGAGGTTATAAGCAGCACGGTTATTCTGCTTTAATACAAGTGCAGTAGGGGAGTTTACCATCCGCTAGGTAGCGCTAACTGCTGGAGCAGTCAGTGCTACCTAACGGCTGGTAAACTTGGGATCACTAGGTGGCGAGACGAGCACGCTAGATTTCTCAATGAAAACATCGACCTATCTCCATCTTCATCTATCTCCGTTTCACTTAATGCGAAATATTAGAATGCATATGAGAAGAGGTCTTTTCGTGTTTGTGACGTCACGGCACGCCAATAAAGAGTCATTTCGTACATCTCCATTCGCATTGTTCGAAACGCGGCAGTTTACATGCAGTTCATAAGCACGAAAACGCGCCATTTTCATGGTAGTGTTGTGAAAATGTATTTTTACCTCTTAAATCAATCAGGACAATTTGAATAAAATTAAACAAGAAAACATGAGCAATAAGACAATATAATTGTAAAATCAGAATATCAATCCACTGATAACCTTCACGGCTCACTATGCCAATGGCCAATAGCTATTTGAAACATTGTTCACAATTTTTCTTGTGATACTGAATTTGTTTCAAATTTCAGTTTTATAATCTACAAAGAACATGAACTTGGTAACTTACTGAAAGACTAAACACATTCGGGAAATGAGGTTATGTCCTGAGAGATGCACAAAGAATGGTGTAGTTTGTAGTGCATTTCTTATGATACTTTTTTGAGCTATAAGCTTTTCTTGTAAGGTTATAATAAGCTCCAAGAGAGCTTATCTGCAACTTTTCAGCCCACGCGTTGGACACAGCAATCGCTGAGGTTAAACAAGTTTGTTAATTGTCATGTGAATCACTAGTTCACTATCTTAGCCAAATTCCATCATGCACTCTTCCTCGAAATATATATTCAAATTAATTTCACTCCTAAACAATATTCGGGGAAATATAACACGTGTTTCTCAGTGTGCAGGAACTAGGAGCCGGTTAGCTCGGGTACATTCGGGAATTTGGTGGGAATAAGGTGCGAGTGGTGGGACTACGAGAGATACAGACAGGGTGGACTGAAGAGTGAGGGAGATGGAGGTATAGAGGGCATACTGCACAGGCGATGCAATTCTCTCCCTACTCCTTTCCGTTGTTTCTCCACTGAGGCGAAAGAAGCTCCGTGGCACGTGGTGTAATATTTATTGTGATACCGGTTTTTCAAAATATATATGAGCGGTGGAGTGAAACATTCGAAACTTGCTCGATAATAATTCATTTATAGATTTTGAAAAATACTGTAAAGTGGTGAAAAACATGAAAAAATCTTCTTTCGGATGGTTGCATGCCGACAAGTAACGAAAAACAGTAAACGGAGAAGTGCACAATGGAAAAGGGCGTAGATGAAATCGAGAAAACTCAAGCAGAAGGAAAAGAGAAACCCGGCAACAATAGAAAAAGCGGAAGCATAGTATGGCTATGTTCCATTAAAAAAGGGTAGCAATTAAATAATGGCGAAATGCAAGAACTGCAAGGATAAGATTTTTGAAAACACTATGCATGAAACTGGTAAACATTCTTCAAATTTCTTTGTATAAAAACGTGTTATTTACTAATTTATGAGTTATTTCTGTTGCAAGCAATGTACAATAATAACATTTCAAATTTAGTTGATTAATATGACATCTCAATCTCCTATTGAACCTCCCAAATCTATCGATAACATGAAAATCAATTAAAAAATATTCCTAGGGACTGTAATACCTTGTAATTGGTGGGGTGGCTCCAGCGCGCGGGAAAGGGGGCCAAACAGCCCTTGGCCTGCATGAATATGGATATGATATGAATATGAAATATGATGAAAAAATATATATA
>JAUMHM010000071.1:31821597-31838127 GCA_032362435.1 Melikaiella ostensackeni | reverse complement strand
CGCTGAGACGGCCCTGCTTCGTTCAATCACATCTGTGCCGGGCATTTGGTTTGCTTCTGGAATTACTATTGTCATAGAAAGGGTACTTTTTTTTGCTGCCACCTGTCCGCCCACATTGATTAATGCCAGAAATATTCAAAATGATATCTCTCGCGTAAGAATAATTTTGTCATGAATTTATTTAATTATTGCACTGCACTCGCATGACGAAACTGCACACTTGGAGCCATTAAACGGCGTCCTATCTTCATTCGTCCTCAAGATGAAGTTTTTGTAAATAAATCACCGCAAAAAGTAAACTATTGCATATTTCAGCATTTTGAAAAGTGCATTGCATTGAGGAATGTTCGGAGAATATCTGTGAATATTTTCAGATTTTTGCTAACGTCGCTTTCCTTCTGGGAATAGGTCAAAGAGGACCCTTAAAAAAGAGTCCGAAAAACCCATGTTTTTTAAGACGTTTTGCCCTCTAATTATTAAAAAAAACTTTTCAGGATGAAAGTGAACATATCGTTGAATTCGAAAGGCTTCAAGCTCTCAAACGCTTTTTTAAGACATTTCAGAGTTTATTTTGCGAGTTGCAATCAAAAGAAGTGAGGGGTCTCGACATTTGGCCCCGACTTCGGTTGAACCTGATTTTTACAGATTTTCAATTTCTTTGATTTTATGGGAGAAAATATGAAAGTTTTTGGATCTTCCTAGACCGTATTTTACACTCGATTTAAAAAAAAGGTTTTCTAAAAGGCTTCACATCAATCACTCCAAAATTCAGAAAAGTCATCAAAGTAAACTATTACCCATATTTTTACAAATAAAAATTTGAATATTCATTTCGTGAAAGTATATAATTACATTTATATTACTATTTTTACAATAATATTACATCACCTTATTAGATTATTATATCACATTACCTTATTAGATTATTATATCACATTAATTACGTGTTCAATGAAATCGGCTGAATATCAAGCATATATGAATATTTAAAGAGGTTAAAAATCAAACTTTTAATTAATATTTATTTTGATATCTATTTAGGGCTAATTTTTTGGTGAAAATGGCAGCAAACATTCCTAAAAATATTGAAGAAAGTATGGTATCGCCAATGATACCATTCCGTTATCAAGCGTTATCTACCAAACTAAAAAGATGTAAAAATTTTGACCAAAAAAAGCAATAGAAGCAAAAGAAGGATTTTACAGATTTTTTCTAATGAGTTTAATTTATTCAGCATTTCAGTAGAACTATTTGTGAATTTGTGTATTTTTTGTAAGCTTGTATTTAAAAATGTTTGAAAATAATATTTTAAATTTATAAAAATAAAGTATTTAGTTTTTTTAGAATGGTAAAAAGGAACAGCAATGATGATGAATATTTATTGGAAACTGCTTCTAGCTATAGTAATGTATTGTAATATAATAATGCTTCCTCTATGAGGAAGCGAATGCATTTTCTACCAGAAAGCGAAATGCCCATGAAATGAGCATCATACAATTATAAGTAAAAACAAAGTGAACACACTCGTGATCGAATTCACAGCTAGTTTCACTCTGTCCTGCTGTTCAACGGAAAAACCTAGTGACATTTGTCGTAGAGGTTATTTTCCCATGCAGATATACCTGAAAGTAGTCATTATGACAAGTGTCACTTACTAGGTTTTTTCATTGAACAGCATCTAAGTTTTTTATTACTTTTAATTTATTTATCTTGTTTATTTTAAGTAAAAGTTTCAAAATTTGATTTTTTTTCTAGGTGATGTTACTTTTGGAAGGAAAAGCACACGCCTACGTTTTTGCGAGCAAAGGATGTAAAAAATGGGATACTTGTGCACCAGAAGCGATTCTTCATGCTATTGGAGGAAAACTTACAGATCTTCATGGACAAACTTACTCTTATAATTCCGAAATTAGTTTCCCTAATATCGGTGGAGTTTTAGCGACTGCACCTGGGGAAGATCATCGTTGGTACCTGACTCGCATTCCAGAGGAAGTAAAGCAGAGATTACAGTAGATTTTTCAATACTAAGTATTTAATTCTTAGTGAAAATGAGAAGATGTAAGGGTGAGATCACAACTCAATAATAATGGTAATAGTAATAATGTCACGAATCAATGGAAATTGGAGAAATGAAGGTCACGGGAAGGAGAATAGTATTTTAAATTTACAAAAACTTGAATTTTCAATGTTTAGTCATTAGTCTCGTATAATTTTTTGTTCCTATCTTCTGGAACTATTTTTAAAATCGATATTTTGTATTACCAGCTTAAAAACGGATTTTTTACTTAACAGATATTTATGGTGGCATGTCTACTTTGCCATCTAATTATTTATTAATTATTTGAGAATCGGTAAATTATTTCTATGACGATTTGTATGTATAAAAAATTGTAAAAGAAGAATATTTCTTTTTCCTCATAAAATTTGTAATTAAAAAAAAGAGTATTTAATTTTTTTTTAATGGAGCAGAGAAAGAATTGTTTCATAAATTTGATTTTAATGTATTCCGCAATTCTCTACGAAGAATTTTGCCTGAAGGATTCTTGGGAATCGCTTCGATGAATCGAACTCCACCTCTTAGTCGTTTTTGAGACGAAACGCGTTCTGAAACAAAACAAAAATGTTATTTTTCTAAAAATTAGAAATTGAAGCCCAGTGAAAAATTCATTTAATAGAAATTGAAGGCTTTTCAATTTTTCGGTGCCTTCAAATTCCTCGGCCTTTACAAAAGTAATTGTTATTTTTTAAGTATTCAAAAATAACATCCCTGATTTTTTCATTTTTAAAGCGGAAATTTCTGAATATTGAAATTCTGATTTTTTAAAGTTTCAAAACTTACCTAAAAATCAAGTTGAAATATAAATTTAGAAGTTTTTATAACTTATAAGCTAATCAACTCATAAAATCGTTTTAATTTTTAAATTATTCCTAAATTAGTACATCGAATTTGGCAAAACATTTTAAAAATTGCCCACGCAATTAAATATAGAATTTTATTGGCCATACTAAAAAGTTTTTTTGAAAAAACTGTTCTCAACATTGAAAAGGTTAAATCTAATTAGAGATGGTGATTTCAAAATAGTTTTCAGAGTTAAAAACGTTCCAATTTTCCATTTTATCCAATGTAGGAAATGAATTTAAAAATTTTTAATTCAGTTGAATTTGGAATTGAATTTCATTTAGAACCTTTTAAGCTTTTATTCAATTTTGTGCTATCCAGTTTTCAAATTTTAAGGTTATACATTTGAAAGGCTTGAAATTAGTTTTAAAATGAAATTTAATTTTATTAAAAAATACTTTTAATTTTATGGCATCCAAAAAGTATTTCAACTTGATGGTTTCATAATTCGAACAATTTTGAATTTCCATATTGAAAACTTGAAACACTTGAATCGTTTTGAATTGATCTTCAAAATTCAATTGAAAGTTTCGAAATTGAACGCTTTAAATTTCGAGATATTTGAAATTTGGATCCATCTAAACTTGAATTTCTTCAAATTTAGACGTCTTGAATAAATACTGATTCACAATTTTTTATTGAAAAGCGTTGTAATTCTTAATCTTGTCCATTTAGGTACCGCCCCGTAGTTAAAATTTTCTATTTTCTCTATGAAACCATTCTTTTATGTATATGAAATAGTTTTAAAATAGTTTTTACATTTAAAGGCGTTCCAATTTCTTTGGTATCCGCTTTGAAATCCTTTCGAATGTTAAAGTAATAATTGAAAAATTAATATCCAATGAAAAATATTTGAATTGAAATTGCTAGGAAGAATAATGTTCACTTTAAAAAGATCAAATATTGTTTCATCTTCAAAATAGATGGCATTAAAAGTTTAATCACCTTCAGAATCGAATATTTTATAATTCGCCTTCAAATTGAAGCTGGATATTTAAGGTTTGAATTGAACACAAAATTCTTATTTTTGATACGGATTAAAGAATCAACACCATCATTTTCTTGCTTTCGAATTTCTTTTATAGAATCCACATGTTTGGGAATAATTGATTTTACCATCAACGTATTTAATAATTTCTTCAGCTGTTATTTGGACTCGAGGTTGTTTAACTACAAAGGCGAGAGGCAACTCTCCAGCAATTTCGTCTGGTAGTCCAACAACTGCAGCATCTTTGATTTTTGGATTGGTTAATAAAATTGCTTCCAGTTCCGCTGGTGGAACTTGAAAACCCTTGTATTTGATAAGCTCTTTCACTCTGTCAATGATGAAAAAAAATCCATCTTCGTCAAAATATCCAACGTCTCCGGTATGTAAAAATCCATCTTCATCTATCATAGCTTTGGTTGCTTCTTCATTTTCGCAGTATCCTTTCATGATACTATCAGTTTTAAAACACATTTCCCCTTCGCAATTTGGCCCTAAGGGTTCTTTTGATTCACCTTCAAGTGGAACAATCTTAGCTGAAAATTTACAAAATTTAGAACTGTTATTACGATTCAAAACTGTACAATCGGAGGCTATTTTTCAATTTGAAACTTCTTTCAACGGCGTAATTTCATCCGAAATGGAGTTCTTTTGCATTTATTTTTTCGGAATTCAATCGTTAAATGTGTTATAATTGAGAGGTTTTTCAGAATTGAAAATTCCACAATTCTGGTACTTTAATGTTTAAGAGGTTTTGAAAAGTTTCAAAATTTACAGTTTTCCCAAATTTTTAACACTTTTACAGTAAAACCTAATTTTTATATACCTATTTTCATTTTATATACCTAGTTTTAATTTTTCTGAATTAAAAATTTTTTTAACATAAACTCAAAGTCATCTTGTGCAACTGAAATTGCACAAAAAGCCCTTAAACGAGAAAAGTATGTTTCCAAAAATCAGTCGTTTAAGGGCTTTTTGTTTAATTTTAGTTACACAAGATGACTTTGTTTGAGTTTATGTTTTTGGTTTTTTTTTTTTCAAATTTACTAAACAGAGAAATAAAGCCATTACATTTAAACATTTTTCCTGGTCATTCAATTTTTTAATTTCAAGTCCTCAAAACTGCAATTGAATCTAAAATATTCAAAATGGACCAGTTTTAAATTTAAAAGCATTAAAAATTTTATAATGAAACAATTAAAATTGAAAAATTTTAAATACAACCAATTTAAAATTGAAAATTTTCTGAGTCCAATAATTCATTATTTTAAGGTCTTCAAAATTTAACAATATTCTAAAACAAAAGGTTAAAAATTGTATAATTTACAATTGAAAGTAGGTATTTGGAACTGAATAATTTAAAATCGAAACGTTCAAAATTTTACAATAATTTTAAGTTGAAAATGTTCCCAATGGAATAGCTTCAAATTCAAATATTAAAAATAGGACAATTTCATGTTTACATTTTTCAAACTTGAATAATATTTCAAACTGAAATCGTTGTAAATAAATTAAACAATTTAAAATTGAAAGCGTTCAAAATTGAATAGGGTAAGATTTAAATGTTCAAAATTGATTGGCATCAATTTAAAATCTTTCAAAATTGTACAGCTTGTAAATTAAATCGTTTGAACTTGTTGAAGCAAACTGAAAGCCTTAATAGTTGCGCAATTTTCAGTTTGAAGTATTTGAAGCAAAAAGCGTTTGCAATCAAATAATTTTTAATCAAAAGCCTTCAAAATTGATTATATTTTTAATTGAAAAACCTTGAGTTTAGGGCAATCCAAGACCGTTTGAAAATGAAACTTTAGATACGTTCGTACACTCAGAGAAATTTCCGTTAAACGATAAAGGAATACTTTTACGGTTAAAGTGCAATCGTTTGAGAGTTAGTTTAAAAATAGATCCTTTAGCGGTTAAAGTGCGAATCGTTTAACCAAGAATCGTTTCAACGATAAGCGATTCTACTTTAACGCGTAGGATGCCCAGTCTAACGGCTAAAATGGGACGTACATATACCGTAAAATAATTGATGGTCTTCTAAAGATAAAAAGGCGTGACTATGATTTAGACGACATCATTTTAGCGTTAAACTGGATCGTTTGAGAGTGAAACGATTCTGCTTTTAAAGTATCCTACTTTTACGTTTAGAGGACCGACTTCATCGTTTAGAGGAAATTCTTTTGAGTGTAGTTCAAAAGTTCAAATGCAAAATTAATAATTTAATACTGATTATGATATATAATTATGACCTATTCAAGATTTTTAGACATATTTGTATTGTTAATAATGCTCTTTATTTGTAATACTTTAATCAAACTCTAAACCTTTTTCATATGATAACTTCATACCCGGATTCAGAAAAAGATTTCCAATATATTTCCAAATATTTTTAATAATAGAAATTTTTTTAATGGATACCTATAACATCTGGTTGAAGAACTCCAATGCTATTTATTTTATGATCCTCTGGAGAATTTATTACAGTTAAAGTGAGTTCAGTCATTCCATAACCAGCACAGATGAAAGGAAGCTTAAAACGCTTCATGACAATCTCTGCTATTTCTTGAGATAATGGAGCTGCACCACATCTAAAAAAACATACTTTAAAAAAATGTAAAAGTGCATCATTCAGGCTGCAGCAGAGCTCTTTAGAAAATATTCTAATTTTCATAAAATACATTCCAAGTACAACAAATTACAACACAATAAAAAATGTTCCTACTAACAATATTCTTTTCACACAAGACAAGTCGTACTCATCCACAATCGAACTTTTCGCCAAAAAAACCATGAGGGGTGGCACTAAAGTCAAAGTGTCAATCCTATATTTTTCCACCGCCTTCAAGAAAATTCTTTCATCAAATTTGGAAAAGACAATCAGCTTTCCTTTAAATGC
The DNA here is from genome assembly GCA_032362435.1 of Melikaiella ostensackeni. Classification (NCBI taxonomy): domain Eukaryota; kingdom Metazoa; phylum Arthropoda; class Insecta; order Hymenoptera; family Cynipidae; genus Melikaiella; species Melikaiella ostensackeni. The sequence continues at coordinate 31,831,344 of JAUMHM010000071.1, read as the reverse complement.
CATTACAAAGAGAAAAACAAAAAAGGCATAGGCATGATACATTGGCAGCATTCCCAAAACGGACGAATCAGATTTTACCACACGAGCTGGGTCTTCATTCTGATGTTGAATTATCGCCAAAATATTTTTGTCAGTCAGCATCACTCCTTTTGGAAGTCCTGTAGTTCCAGATGAAGTAGCAATTAAAGAAACATGGTCGTTAATATCAATTTCAGGGAGCTTGAAATTTTTCAGTTCTAAATCTAAGATCTTCGAAACGAGATCTGGGAGATTAGGAATTTCCGAACTTGAAGCATCCGGATAAAGTAGAATTAAATTTATAGACCAGGGTAAATCCTTCAGTACTTTTTGTATCATTGGTAAACATGAAATTGATATGAAGACGTATTTTGGCTTCGAAATTGACAGTCCGTGAATTAATTCCCTTTCAGTGTAGGCTGGATTTAAAGGACATAATGTCGTGCCCAGAAAAATACTGGATAGAATTGCAATTCCGAAATTTAAATTGTTCTCGCTGCATATTCCAACTCGGTCGTTTAGTTTCAAACCGAGTTTTCGAAGACTTATTGTCAGTTTTAAACTTTTTTCTTGAATTTGGCTGAAGGTGAATTCTTCGCCTGTCTCCATACTTATCTGCGAAGAAAATGTTTTATTATCTTTTAAATGACCGATTTTATGAGATTTAATTCAAGTATTTAAAAAAGGTGCAAGAATTCAATATCTTTTTCTGAAAATGAGGAATTTGAATGATTTTTAAAATATTTGATTTGAATTTTTTGAATCGGCTTTTAGGCAGTGTATAATTTTTCGAACTTCTTATATATTTTTAGAATTTAAAAAAGGATAGATTTCTTGGAGAAGGGAAAAGTATTTAAAATTATAAAAGGGATAATATGTTGGCAAGTGAAATGGAATGCAAAATTGTGGAAAAATGTCTTGGAAAGAGGAAAAGTAAACAAAATTATAACAAGGGATAGGAAAAGAATAGAATTTTTGAGGGTATAATGTTGTTGGAAAGATAAATAGAGAGAATATAAAAGGAAATAGAAAAGAAAAGTATGGAGAATAGGGGTAGGATAGGGTAGAATTTTAGACAATATAATTTTGTTGCTAAGAGAAGTAGAGTAACAACAGATAAAACGGGATGGAAAAGGACAGAATATTTGGAAAGAGGAATAGAATAAAAGGATAGATGAGGAAAAGTATACAAAATTATAAACGGGATAAAGGAATTGGAAAGTGAAGTAAAATACAAAATGGCAGAACATTTGGATCGATTTCAAATCAAACGATAGAATTTTTGGAAGAGGAATGAATTGAAAAATGTTTAACCGGGATGGAAAAGGATAGATTTTTTAGAGAAGGAAATAAGATGATAAAAAGGCATAGAACAGTATAGAAGTTTCGAACAAACCTGGGATGAAAATTGAAAAACGGGATAAGAAAGGGTAGAATGTTTGTAAAGAGAAAAAATTTACAAAAGCATGAAAGGTTTTAGAAAAGGATAGGATTCTTGGAAATGTAAAGTTATTGGAAAAGAGAGTAGAATAAAAACTGATAAAACGGGATATAAAATAATATAGTATTTTTGGAGAGAGGAATAGAATTAAAAAACTATGAAATGAGGTAGAAAAGGATATAATATTTGGCAGTGTCTACGTGTATCGAAATAATCCGGCTATTTGTACCGAAATATCGGTACAAATTGTCCCTTTCCTAGGGATATTCGTACCGAAAAAATCCGGCTATTCTTATCAAAATTTCGGTACACGTAGACCCGGGCATAATATTTTTGGAAGGAGGAATCGAATACGTAAAAGATGTTAAAAAGTGGGCTCCGAAGTCATAGAATTATTCACAGAATGGGGAATAGGCGATACAAAAATTATAGATCATGATAGCCATTGATACAATTTTCATAAGCTAAAAAATCCGATAGAAAAGAATGGAATTCTTGAAAACACGAGTAGGATAAAAAATGTGAACATTTGATAGAAAAGGATAGAATTCTTGGGACAGTATATAAAACTATAAAAAGGGATAGAAAAGCAAAGAAATATTTGGAAAATATAGAATTGGAAGAGTTTTTTTTTTAATTTTCCTCTTTTTATCTATTTGAATTAAAAAATTTCTATCTTTTTTTACAGCATCAGCACGGTAACCAGGGTGTCTACTAACTGGGAAAATCCGGAAATAGCCGAGAATTGAATTAAAAACGGTAAAAACCGTGAATACAAATTCAAACCGGTAATCACATTTGAAGTTTCTGAAAATGTGATATTTTTTATTAATCGTGATGACAAGACAAATAAACTAATGAATTGTAATAAACATTATTAAAAAAGTATTCAAAAATTATAACATTTCAAAAATTTTATAACAATAAAGAACAATGTTTAAGTTCTGAACAAATGATATTAATTCTCTAAGAGATATAATAATTAATAATTAATCATTATAAAATTCAGCTTTGTTGCGCAGACCTTTTTCATTTAAATCCTTTCATAATTTTTTTTAATGATTTTAAAAACAACAATTTTTCAAATCTGTAAATCTCTTTAAATCTAGATTTGTTGGAAATTTCTTTTGTGATTTTTTTTTTCATCAAAACTAGACATGTAAATATTTTTGAATTTTGCTGAACTAAGATATTATCTTAATCGCTTAAGATTATTAATGAAAATTGTACTTTAGGGTCAGTGAAAATGAATACAATCAGATTATAATTACATACTCCAGATGCTTCGGCATACGATGATGCCCCTCTTTAGTTATTTATTTTGAAAATTTTTTAATATGGGAAATATAATGCAATTTCGATGTCTTAATTATGTGCGTAGATTTAGTTAACGTCACAGTTCTTTTTTTTATAAACATATCATTGGTGAATTATTTTTGGTATTCTAATACGTATAAAATCCTAGATATTATTTTTAATTTCTTTGGTATTAGCGATTGATTATTGATTAGTTATTGAAGAGTGATTACAAAAACTATTATAAAAATTATTTACTTTAGTACTAAGTGAATTTTACATTACCTATGTTATAAACACATATAATTATAATTAAACTAACATAATGCAAGATTAAAGTTAGTTTTTTGTAATCACTCTTGAATATTTATATAACATTTAACACAGAATATACACACAAATTATTTGTATTATATTGCATTTATATTTCACACAGAATATATAAGAGAGAGATTTGCTTTAATTTTTGTAGCTACATATGTAATAATCATTTTAATACGATTATTATTTTTTATATTTTATTTAGGTAATTTTTTATTAGAATTTTAATGTTATAGAAAAATTTAAATTAAATTTTACACGCTACCAAACAAAATAAAAAATATTTATTCATGCAAGTGTTTGCTGATTAAAGAAGGGGACGATTCAAAGTAGAAAGTTCAAAGATAATTTGCACAAAATTTGAAACGATAATCTTATAAAATATTTGAAACATCATTAATCAAAGTATAACTTTTCAATTTCATGTCAAACTTACCCGATTAAGATTGCAGATTTTTGTTGCAATCACTCTTCAATATTTATATAATCATTTAACACAGAATATGTAAGAGGAGAATTTCATCTGTTGAAATCTTTGTGATATGTTTGAATCTTTGAAATCTTTGCGAAATCTTGGAAATCTCCTGAATCATGTCTAAGAATTATTTACCAATTGTGCGAATTTTCTGGATTCGTTTGAAGTCTTTTGAAATTTTTCAGAATTTCTTTGAATTGGTAATACCAAAGCGATTAAAAATTATATCTAAGAATTATGTACCAATTAGAATACCAAAATAAAAAATAACAACTCTCTTCTTTATTTGTTTAGACTCTCTCCTTTATTTGTTTAGACTCTCTCCTTTTTGCTCTCCCTCTCTAACACACGCAACCATGATTCCTGCTCATACCTACATGCTCAACACAAATTCGCATCTTCATTCGTCCAATACCTACATGCTCTTACCCCCTCTCCCATTCTGAATTTTACCACTCTATTCCATTTGCTCTGCTTTTTGATCATTTTTAGGTCTTCCGGTTCCTCCTCCCCCTTATCCATCCTATACCAGCTGCTGTACCTTGACTCCGATATTTTTTCCCAACTTCCCTCTCCTTGCCTTGCCTTCATCTCTTCCTCTGTTCTCTGCCATTCTCTACCCCTCACTTGCATACCACCTTCAACCCTCATTTCGTATCTCTCTTCCTCCCATTTCGAATGTTCCATGTTACCCCTCCTCTCTTGATTCTTAATCTCCCGTGCACACGCTTCATTGATCCTGCTTCCCTTAGCCCTTCTGAGCTTTTCTTTAAAATTCTATGATCTTTTCAGTTGCTTCACCACCATTTTCTCTCGCCCGATTTCTTTCCTCAGCATATAACCTGGGCAGCACCAACTCACCCCCATGGCCCATCTTAGAAATCTCTCATGCAAACTTTCCACTCTTTTGTGCTCTTTCCATCCCCAAATTTCCACTCCATAACTTGGCACTGACCACACTAACACATCGAACATCCGCACTCTCATCCTCCAATTATTCTTTAACCTTCTCTTCCCTATACCCCACACTTGTCCCATTACTTTGCTCGCACACTCCAATCTCTTTTTCACTTGCAGCTTTCACCATCGGACTCATCCCTCTTTCATCACCCGCTACTAGAACTATGCTAGTGAATAAATTTTGCCTGTTCCCAATATTGTCCCCCCTTTTCCCTTTCTTTCTTCTAAGTCTGCTAATAGGATAATAAACAGAAGGGGGCTCAACAGGCACCCTTGCCTAAGTCCCTTCCCCCCCCCCTGTCCAGAAATCCTCTCCTTTTTTCCTCCTATCTTCACCCTTATCTTAGTCTCCACAAATATCTCTTTTATCCTCTCTATCAACTCTTCATCAACTCCTTTCTCTTTTATGGACTTCCATTGCACCCTTCTATTAACGGAGTCAAATGCTGCTTTAAAATCTACGAACAGTGCAACTAGTTTTCCTTTCTTCCGCCCCAAGTTCCTATTGACTAGATAATTGAGCACGTAAATGTTGTCTATGGTCCTCTTCCCTTTCCTTAAACCTGTCTGATTGTGCGGTATACTTTCCTTTTCTTCCACTTGTCTTTCCAGCCTCTTTCTAAGCACTTCCGCGTAAACTTTATATCCTACTGACATGAGCGTGATACCTCTATATTCGTCTAACCTTTTTCCCTCTCCTTTCTTAATCTTGCACCCCGATTTCTTCATTTATACCCTTCCTTCCTCTTTCCCTGTTTATCACTTACCATTCCCTCCCCTCCTTTACCGCTTGCTCGACCACTCCCATACACCTTTCCTTCTCCCTCTTGTCTTTTTTCGCTTAACATTATTTCGTGATCTCTTTTTCGTCTGTTAAGTTCCCCTTTTTCCATTTCCTCTTTTCTCCATTTTCTCACTCTTCTTCATCCTGTCTTTGCTTACCCTACATTCATCGTCCCACCAACCTCTCCTACCCCCTTCTCTATTTCCTTTCGGTCTCACCTCCTTCCTTTCCTTATCAATCACTCTCTTCAGTTTCTCTAGCAGCGTGTCTACTCCTTCCTCTTCCGATCTCTCTACCTCCTCGCTTTCCATTTCTTCTTCAAATTCTCTCAACTTTTCTTCCTCCCAGCCGCCCATTTCTAATTTCATTTCTCCTTCTGCCTTTACTCAACCTACATTCATCGTCCCACCAACCTCTCCTATCCTCTCTCTATTTCCTTTCGGTCTCACCTCCTCCCTTACCTTATCATCTGTATTTTAAGTTTCTCTAGCAGCGTGTCCACTCCTTCCTCTTCCGGTCTCCCTACCTCCTCGTTTTCCATTTTTTCTTCAAATTCTCTCAACTTTTCTTCTCTCATAGCTGCCTATTTTCAATTTTCTTTCCCTTCTCCTTCCTCCCCCTACCGCATTTTGGTCTTCCGCATCTCAATGTCGCTATCACCGCAAAGTGCTTGGAGCCTATCTCATTGCCCACTTCCATTCTAACCATCAGCTTCCATTACCCCCTCAACCTTTTCTTCTCTTGTTTTTTGACCCTGACACATTCCAGAAAGCTATACTCCCTCCTCTCTTTTTGCTTCCCCCATTCCCACTTCTACTTTCAATCTCTCTTCTCTAACTAAAACCCCGCCTCCCCTTTCCTTTTCTCACTATCTTCCTCTGCCCTTTTCACTTACCTTGTTCCCTCTGATCTCTTCGTTCCTCTCTTCGTTCCCGAAATATGCCTCCCCATTCACCCATAACCTGTCTTTTCCTATCCTGACATTGCCCCCGTTCCTCTTCTCTATCCATGCTCTCCGCTCGATCATCCACTTCTTCTTTCTCTCTTTTTCCATGTCAGGTTCTCTCTAATTCTTTCACTTCTTCCTTCTAGTGCCTTTTTCTCATCCATAGTTTCTCTCTTCTCCTTCTCGTTCCCTACTTTTACTATGAGCACACTCGTTTCCCCTTCTGTTTTTCCCCCAACACCTTTACCGCCTCCAAAAATAACAATTCTCATGTTAACGAAGTCTGCACAGATAATTAAGACATCGAAATTGTTTTATATTTGTTTGTAAGTCTTAAATACCATAAATTTGAAAAAAATATATTATTTTGTTTAAATATAATAAGATATCGGAATGCATAAAACTACACTTAGGAAAACCTCATATAAGTTAGATGCGTTTTATTCGTGCTTCTAGTTAGAGGAGATTTGATATTTACAACCGGGAAAAAATCAGGGAAACCCGGGAATTTGGTGGGCAAAAATTAGTAGACGCCCTGGGTAACTTTGAACCTTAAACTTAAATAAAATTACTTTAATACCATAGCAGTCGCTGATCCATGTTTTTTTAACATCTTCAAAAAATATTCTCCTGCAGATTTGTAGGTCCATTTTTCAATCAAGGGTGGTCCTCTCAAAATATTTTTATCACTCTTCATTTTAAAATTTTCGCAGCTTCCCTGAATTTGGTTGATTTAAATTTTAAGCTCAAGTTTCACAAACGACTGAAATCAAGAAGTATCCAGAAATGAAATAGAACTGATGTCTATAGTAAATCTCAAATATATGTTACAGTCAATGTTGGAAATCGGTCATTGTCGATAATGCGTAATCAATGTCGACACGCCGACTGGCATCGGTCATTGTCGACTTTGAGCAGTCAATGGCGAGAATATCTACCCCAGAAACTAAAATTCTGAAATTTTCAACATTGACCAGTCATTGTAGACAAAGCCTAATCAATGTCGACATTGCCGACTGACATCGGTCATTGTCGACATTGACCAGTCAATGACGAGAATATCCCTGAAACTAAAATTCTGAAATTTTCAACATTGACCAGTCATTGTCGACAAAGCCTAATCAATGTCGACATTGCCAACTGGAACCGGTCATTGTAGACATTGACCAGTCAATGGCGAGAATATCTACCCCATAAACTAAAATTCTGAAATTTTCAACATTGACTAGTCATTGTCGACAATGCCTAATCAATGTCGACATTGGCGATTAGCACCGGTCATTGTCGACATTGAGCGATCAATGGCGAGAATATCTATCCTAGAAACTAAAATTCTGAGATTGTCAGCATTGACCAGTCGTTGTCGATAATGGCTAATCAATGTCGACACTCCGACTGGCATCGGTCACTGTCGACATTGACCAGTCAATGACGAGAATATCTATTCCTGAAACTAAAATTCTGAATTTTCCACCATTGACCAGTCATTGTCGACAAAGCGTAATCAGTGTTGACATTGCTGACTGGAACCGGTCATTGTCGACATTGACCAGTCAATGGGGAGAATATCTACCCCAGAAACTAAAATTCTGAAATTTTCAACATTGACCAGTCATTGTCGACAAAGCCTAATCAATGTCGACATTGCCTACTGGAACCGGTCATTGTCGACATTGAGCGATCAGTGGCGAGAATATCTATCCCAGAAACTAAAATTCTGAGATTGTCAGCATTGACCAGTCGTTGTCGATAATGCCTAATCAATGTCGACACTCCGACTGGCATCGGTCACTGTCGACATTGACCAGTCAATGACGAGAATATCTATCCCTGAAACTATGAAATTTTCAACATTGACCAGTCATTGTCGACAAAGCCTAATCAATGTCGACATTGCTGACTGGAACCGGTCATTTTCGACATTGACCAGTCAGTGGCGAGAATATCTACCCCAGAAACTAAAATTCTGAAATTTTCAACATTGACTAGTCATTGTCGACAATGCCTAATCAATGTCGACATTGCCGACTAGCACCGGTCATTATCGACATGGCCGACTAGCACTGGTCATTGTCGACATCCAGCGATCAATGGCGAGAATATCTATCCCAGAAACTAAAATTCTGAAATTTTTAACATTGACCAGTCATTGTCGACAATGACTGAAGACTAGCGGTCAATGTCACTAAGCTTCAAGTCTTCAGAGCTGGAGGCCATCAGCTTAACTGACGGCGAGAAACTATTCACATGGCCAATGTTGGTTCTCTGAAAACTATTACTTTTCGGGATTGGCACTTGAAAATCTCATATATTTAACATGGTATAATTTCGGATTTTTGAAAATTTGGACTGATACTTCAGGGTTTGATCGAAAATTGCCAAATTTTTCAGGTATTGAAGAGGAGTGTCTATGAGATAAAACCATATCAATAAATTTCATTTTCAGCGCCCCCCCCCCTTACCCCCCTACCCCCCACAACGCCCCAAATATGACTCAAAAATCAAAAAAACTGCATTTTCACATATTATTGTTAATTTTCAGAATTTTCTGCCGTCTTATTCAACAGAAATAAATACTGATGGACAATTTAAATATCTCTCATGACTTTTTAAATAATTTTCAATTGTTCAAATAAATGTAACTTATTTAAACAATTATTTTTTGCCAAAATTGTGAAAAATATTCGTATTTTCTGAATCAAATCTGATATTTGGTCATTGTTTGAAGTAGTAAAATTTCTAAAAAACATCGTGTGATTATTTAAACAATTAATTATTTTTTATTTTCACAATTTCTAAAAATCGAGCCAGAGATGTCCACTTTTTTCTCAAATTGGTATCCTCTGCTACTTATTGTTGAATCATTACATAATTTTGACACTTTTCTTCTAAAGTTTAACAAATTTATATTTGTTTAAACAATTAAAAAATTGTTAATGTATTCTTTTTATACACTGTACAGTCAGGAAAATAATTATATGTGTTCTATTTTATATTATTTTTATAAAGATTTCTAAAAAAACTGCTTGAGCAAATAAAAATTATTTAAACAAATGGAAATTTGTGAAACATTATAAGAAAAGTATCAAAGTTATGTAAGTATTCAACAATTAGTAGCATATGATACCAATTTTGGGAACAAAGTGGGCACCTATGGCTCGATTTTAAGAAATTTTGAAAATGAACAATAATTAATTGTTTAAATAATTACAAAATATCTTCGAAAAAATTTACTTCTCCAAAAAATGGCCAACTATTACATTTCATTCAGAAAATACGATTATTTTTTACATTTTTTGGGAAAAAATAATTGTTTAAATAAGTTACGTCTATTTAAACAATTGAAAACGGTTTAAAAAGTCATGACGGATATTCAAATTGTCCATCAGTAATTATCTGTACTAAAAAAGACGGCAGAAAATGCTGAGAATTAACAATAATACGTAAAAATGTAGTTTTTTGATTTTTGGGTCATATTTGGGGCGTTGTGGTGTGGTAAGGGGAGG
>JAUMHM010000071.1:31804614-31821497 GCA_032362435.1 Melikaiella ostensackeni | reverse complement strand
AAATGAAAGTGATTGATATGATTTTCTTCTGTAAACACTCTTCTTCACTCCCTGAATAATTTGGCAACTTTCGATCTAACCCTGAAGTATCAGTCAAATTTTTCGAAAATCCAAAATTTTCCCATGTTAAATATATGGGATTTTCAAGTGTCTGGTGGCACGTGTTCATATTGGAATTTCGAAAAAAATACGGATTTTCTTTCTCCGGAAATGGAAACTTTTTTTGGGGAGGGGGTCTTGCCCTCTAGAGTGAAAAAAAATTGCAATGCATTTTTAGGTTACCGCAATCTACATACGTAGAAATTTGTTTAATATTTATACGAAAAAGCATCATTCGTAATACATATGTGTACTAGGGCGGAGTGAAAGTGGGTAAATTAATTGAGTCATTTGAGGTACGCTATTAAAGTTGTAGATTTCTACCGGAAAGAAATTCGAACAAAAATTGAAAATCAGTGCTTTGTCCGGTTTTTAAATTTGAATATTCAAAAAGATTTTTCTATGCGTCAAAATATTATAGCGAATATTTTGTGAATAAAGTTTTTTATGGTGAAAAGGTTTTTCAAAATAGACGAAAAAAACCAAAAACATGTGTGTACAATAAATTTTTTTCTTATTATTATTCGCTGCTAAAAACTGTATTTAAATCAATTCGATGTGTTTTTTTTTCATATGTAAATTTAATTCAGTAAATTTTCAATTTTAGAAACCGAACACAAGTTTTAGAGTAATTTTTTTTTTTTAATTTCTCTTTGAATCCTGGACACAATTTTTTTTGCTTGGATAAATAAAAAAAAATACAAAAGCATGGATAAGTTTTTTTAACTCTGAATATTGAACTCCGATGTAAAATAAATGAAGTAACATTTTCTAATTTGAATTTGAAATTATTACATGCTTATAGGAGTTTTTTTCATAAGTTTTATCCTTAGATATATAAAGATTGGGAAAGGATCAAAAATATAATAATTTCAATGACTTACTAGTTCTGATATTTTATTTTTCCGTTGAAATATTTGGATTCTTCTTCAGAACAGCTACGCACTTCACTTCACCAGGCATGAACGTACAATATTGTTCACTAAATGAATTTTTTACTTTAAAACAGGATACCTTCACGTACCTGACCAATAATGAATCACAGAATTAGACACCTACCACTCCTAATTGCCTCCAGCTCTGACGAATTGAAGCATAGACATTTGACATTTTTGAACTTTAGTTTCTGAGATAGACAAATGCATATATACGTGTATGGGAAAATGGACCAAAGTTTATTTCATGAAAATGACGTGCTTTCGTTATCAATGCAACGATAGGGAATTATCTAAACGTCAACACGTAAAATAGCTTTTCCTTTTTAATAATGGAATCACGTTTTTAAATTAATTTTGAACTCAAATGTATTAAGTCTTTAAAAAAATAATTCTTTAAAATATTATCGTGAGAAGAATTCATTTAAAAATTAAATAGAATTTAGAAATAATTCAATGCTATGAAATAGTTTTACCTACCTGGTAAATTCAAAAACTAAAAGGTATCCTTGTTTTGTAATTAATTATAAATCACTTGTCGTACTGTGGCCTTAATTTTAATGTCAGACTGGCGACGTAAAGTATTGACGTCTCTCTCTTTCTCTCTCTCTCTTACTAAAAAAAAAACCATGAATATCCTTTTCATTGATAATGATGAAAATAAATTTTTTGATGCAAATTTCAGATAGCTTGAATTTTTTAAATTCTCATTCTGAAATTATAGGTCTGGAAGATTAGGAATTGTTTAATTCCGCAATTTAAGTAACAATACTGTATTTTTTCCACTACTCTCAAAAAAAGGATTTCGAATTTTGAATAGTCAATCAGCTTGGCCTTAAATTTAGATTTTCATTTCATAGAATTTTTAAGTCGGAGGTTCCAATCTGATTCGCCTTAAAAAATTTGAGAGTTTCTATATCTATAATATATTTTTGTACATTTTCAATTCTTGGTTTTATTTTGTCTTCTTCTTTGTCCTTTTTGATCAATCAAAAAGTCTACTTGCGAATTTCAATTTTGAAATTTTTTTTTCTTTATTTTGTCTTCTCCAATCGCTTTTGCATAATGTACATTTTTTATTGCAGAAATATTTCTTGAATGATTAATTCTTGATTCTATAATTATCTTAAATCAGCTGGTATTTTTATTTGTTTTTTTAAGACAATTTTTATAATTTTATGATTAATTATTATTAAAAATTTGTCCATTGTTAACTATTTCCATGTATTTTTTCAACATCAGGTATATTTCTTTTACTCATTTTAAAGGATTTTTTCATACATTATTATTTTTTCCTGAATTTGTTTGAAACTTTTGTTTAGAAAATTGTTTAAATAAACATGTTTTATTAATTGCACGAGTCCATTGATTTCATAGCCGGGAGTATTTAAAATTGTTTTCAAATTATTAATTGCAACTCAGACCAAAACCGGAAATTTCTCTTGTAATTTTTTTAATACAGTTTGTGCTACTGCTAGTATACAAGAAAGGTCATCTTTGACAATTAATCTTTTTGAGTGTCATTTTTTATTTAATAATTTGGAAGTATTTTTTAATGAAGCGCCTGATTTTAACTGTTGTAGATTGAACTTTAATTAAACAATTGATATTCATATAACTGAAGTAATATAATTAAAATTCACTGCATTAACTTTGGATAATATTGATTAAACCGTTTATTTCACAATTTCCATAATACATTCAATTTTAATCAGAAAAAATTTATGTGTCATATTACAATAAAATTTAAAAAAAAAAAAAGTTTCCTATGGTAACTTAATGAGGTCTAAAATTTGGAATTTTGGGAAATTAGAAAAATGTTCTGATATTAAAGAAAAATATTGCAATTTTAAAAGTTATTTTTTTGCTAACAAATAATAACACAAAATAATGTAAAATGAACATTTTTTGAGAATATACAAAAATTATTGCTTGAATCGGATCAATTTTACATTTTAAAAATAAACTCCAAAAAGTTTTACTTTTACTGTTTTTTTTAGTTAACATGGTTGAAACAGAAATTCGGAAAAATTGTTTCTTCGAATCATCCTACAATTTTGGAATCGGAATTTTCAAATCTTTAGTTTGTTTTTAAGTTTGATAAATTTTTAAATTCGATTTTATTTACTAATTGTTGGTAAGATAGGGTTGTAGGCTTTTAAATTTTGAATTTCCTTGAATTTTAATGGCTTTAAAATTGTGGTCCACTTTGAATGGAAAGATTTCCAGATTCATTGCAATAAAATTGTTATTATTTTCAGATTCCAGAGCTTTGAAATTTCAGTTTCTTTTCAGTTTGAGTCCTCGCAATTTTCTTCTTTTATATTCTTTTCAGTTTGACCTACTTTCAAAAATTGTAATTGAAAACTGATTTTTTTCGACTGCCCTTCGGATTATAAAATGTTTTAATATTTTTTGTTTAGGAATTTGAAACGATACTTTGGATTTTCATAGAATTCGATGGTTTGCAAATTTTGAAAACTTTCAAATTTCATCTTTACTTTGAAATTTTTGTGCTTTTTAATTTGGAATCTTTTCAATTTTTTATTCTGAAATAGTTTTTAAGTTTAAAATATGATTTTTTTTATTTTCGGTTCTCTTGGAAATGAAATCTTTCATATTTTTTTTAAATTCGATCGCTATAAATTCTATGTAATGTTCAAAATAGAACCTGTCTTGTCACGGATTTTAGACGATTTGAATTTAAGTTCCTTTCGAATTCAAAGGCTTTCCAGATTTTGTCATTCACCGATTTTAAATCTTTCAAATTTCATTTTGGATATATAATATTAAATCCTTCAAAATTCAAAAATTAACCACATTTTTGGAACAATTATCTAATAGAAATTCCTGAAGACTCCGAATCCGGTTTCTAAAGGAATAATTTCCTTATATTTACATGTTTCTGATTACACATTTTTGGGAGTGATTGATTTTACCATTAACTTATTTAATAATTTCTTCACATCTTATTTCCACTCTAGGTTGATTCACTACAAAGGCGAGAGGAAATTCTCCAGCGATTTCGTCTAATAGTCCAATAACTGCAGCATCTCTGATGTTTGAATGAGATAATAAAATGGATTCAAATTCTGCAGGTGTCACTTGAAAACTTTATATTTGATAAGTTCATTCACTCTTACGACGATGAAAAAATATCCATCTTCATCATAATATCCGACTTCCCTAGTACGTAAACCACTTCAGGGAATTTTTTTTAAGTCAGGGAATTTTTTCGATCATGCTGAATTTTTTAAAAATTCTAATATAAAATGAAATAACAATTTATTTTTTATTTGTAAGAGTAACTTTTATACTACTGAATTTATACTGATTTAAATCAAACTTCTTTTTATCATTTTCACTATTCCCAGGAAAATATAATTTATTCTAAGTATTAATATGTGAAATATGTACTGAATTTTAAATATGAAGATAGAATAAAAAGTTGTTTCAATTATTATTATTATTCAAATTCATTTATTTTAGGAAAAATTTTAAGGAATGATTATTATTAATTATTAAGTATTAATAATTTATTTAGTCATTCGATGGTCACAATATATAATTAATTCAAATAAATTAATAATAGTTGAATTTTCTACCAAACTGTTGAAATTTCAAGCCAAAAATATGAATTTTTAACAAAAGTGTTGAATTTTCAACAAAAAAGTTACTTTGCAACCGAACACTTAAATTTTCAACCGAATAGATGAAATTGTATCAAAATAGTTAAATCCTTAACTAAAATAGATTTATTTTCTACCAAACAGGTGTACTTTTGACCAAAAAAGATGAAATTTTTTACCAAAAGAGATGGATTTTTGAACCAAAAAGATAAATTTTCAACAAAATAGTTGAATTTTTAACCCAAAAATATGAATGTATAACAAAAAAGTTCATTTTTGACCAAATATGTAGTTGAATTTTATAACAAACTGTTGAAATTGCAAAAAAAAATACGAATTTTTTAATAAAACAGTTGAATTTTCAACCCGAAAGTATGAGTTTTCAACAGATTCGTTGAATCCTCAACCAAAGCAGATTAATTTTCAACCAAACAGTTGAATTTTTAACTAAATAGTCGAGTTTTCAACTAATCAGTTCTATTTTCTACCAAACTGTTGAAATTTCAAGCCAAAAATACAAATTTTCAACAAAAGAGTTGATTCCTCAACCCGAAAATATGAATTTTTACCAAAAATTTAATATTTAACCAAACACTTCAATTTTCGAAGAAATAGATGAATTTTCAACACAAGAGTAGAATTTTCTAACAAAATATTTGAATCCTCAATCAAAACAGGTTAATTTTGTACCAAAAAGTTGCATTTTTAACCAAAAAACGAGGAAATTTCTACCAAAAGAGATGAATTTTTAAACGAAATAGACGAATTTTGAACAAGAGCTAAATTTTCAGCCAAGAATGATTTTTCGGTCCAGAAAGAAAAAATATTTCAAGGAAATTGTTGATTTTTTAATCCAAAAAGACGAAATTTCTACAAAACAGTTGAATTTTGAACCCGAAAATATGAGTTTTCAACAAAAAAAGGTAATTTTCAACCGAATAGTTGAATGTTTAACTAAATAGTTGAATTTTCAACTAAATTGTTGAATTTTCTACCAAACTGTTGAAATTTCAAGCCAAGAATATGAATTTTCAACAAAAGAGTTGAATTTTCAACAAAATAAGTTATTTTCAACCAAAGACTTTTCAACCGAATAGGTGAAACTGCATCAAAATAGTTGAATCCTCAACCAAAAGAGATTTGTTTTCTACCAAAACCGTTGCATTTTAGACCAAAAAAGATTAAACTTATACCAAAAGAGATGGATTTTTGAACCAAAATGATAAAATTTTCAACAAAATAGTTGAATTTTTAACCCGAAAATATGAATATATAACGAAAAAGTTAACTAAGTAGTTGAATTTGTAACTAAATAGTTGAGCTTCAGGAAAAAGTAATTAAAGTCACCCTTAATATTAGAAAATTACAAAATCGCAAAAATAATCGGCTTTATATGCTTTCTTATGGATCTTCCGAAAAATTTAATTAAAGCCACCTTTAGTGAACGGCTTTATACGCTTTTTTATCGAATTAAAAATAATGATAAATTAGCTTTTCATAAAACAAATTTTTCGAATGACGTACGAGTTTCCGGAAAAAATAATTAGTCACCCTCAGCTTAAGGAAATCACAAAATCGAGAAAAAAATAATGGAAAAAATAATAAAAGTCACCCTTAGTTTGAGAAAATGACAGAAAATTTTGTCGAGTAAATTTGTTTGAAACTATTGTTTAGTTCTTTTTTAATTAACATTTTTTAAATAAACATGTTTTGATATCAGGGATTTTTTTTATATTGGGGTATTTTTTCAACAAAAAAGTATTTCAATTTTAAATCAAAAACAGTTGAGTTAAACACAGAAAGACGAATTTTAACAAAATATTGGAATCCTCAAATAAAACAGAATAATTTTCGACCAAGCATTTGCATTTTCAATCAAAAGCGATAAATTCTCAACGAAAAATGTAATGGATGATATGTCAACTAAAAAAGATTCAAATTTTAAATAAAAAACAGTTTAATTTAATAAAATAACACGAATGTTCAACAAGAAAGTTAATTTTCGATCAAATAGTTGAATCTTAGACCAAAACAGATCAATTTTCTAGCACAAAACAGTTGAATTTTGAACCCAAAAATGTGAATCTTCAAAAGTTAATTTTCAACTGAATAGTTGAGTTTTCAACCAAAGTGTTGAAATTTCAAACAAAAAATATCAATTTCGTAGAAAAAAGTGGACTTTTTAACCTGCAAATACGAATTTTCAACAAAAAAGTTAGTTATTTCACCCCTATAGATATTAACAAGGACTCAAAAAATAATATTTATAATAAACTTGCGAAGTGGTTTGCATATTCTGATTTTTTTATATTAATTACTTAAAATATAATCATTCACAAGTGGATAATAAATTTGGGTTATTCGAGTATTATGTAATGCTTTGAATTGGAAAGGGTTGATTGCTTTAAAAATGAATGGCTCCATATGAAAACAAAATTATACCTGGAAAAGTCTAGAAAAAACTGGAAAAAGCCTGAAACTGTCAGGGCATTCTTTCACAGGATTTGAGTAGACACCCGGAATTATAACTTAGACCAAATTTATTTTCAACGTCCATAGTAACAACCGTAAATTTCAATTGTAATTTTTTAAATACGGCTTGTTTTAATGCTGATATAAAAGAAAGGTCATCTTCAAAAATTCATTTTTTTCAGTGTTCTTTTTTTTCATTTGACAAATTTTTTGTAATGAGGACTAAGCGCCTGATTTCAACTGTTGTAGATTAGATTAGATTCATTGAATCTTTTTTGCTACAAAAAGTTTTACACCTACATCTGCCTTCTTATCAATAAGACACTAGATAACAGAGTATCGAAATTAAAAAATATTCCTTCGGTCGAAATCTAATACACTAATCTGTACCTATAAACTAAAATTTCTGGCCTAAAACGCATTAAAGCGTTATAAATTTGATTTCAATATATTACGCAATTCTCTTCGAAGAATTTTTCCTGCAGGATTTTTTGGAATTTCCTCAATGAAACGAATTCCACCTCTGAGTCGTTTTTGGGACGAAACTCGTTCTGAAACCAAAAAAAAAATGAGACATTGATGACCAGTCACAGAATAACCGAAGGCTTTCCAATTTTTGGGGGTCTTCGAATTCTTAAATCTTCTCAACGTCCCTGAATTGCTAATGTCATTGTTAAAGGTAAAACTTCTCGATACTAAATTTTAAAAAATAAAAAAGGAATTCATAATATGATTTACTTTTTTATTTCGGTGACTTTTAAAACAATCAATAAAAATTGAAGGCGTTCAAATTTTTTGTATTTTGCTCTAGAAATTAAATCCTTTTTTATATAAAAAGGAAGTCTGGTTTTTTAAATTTTCAAAGAGCAAAACTATCCCGGAAAAATTTACTGTATAAAAGTTTCTGACGACACTGAATTTACCTTCTGTAGGATTAACTAGTTTTCTTACATTAAAAATTCTGAAAATTCATGTATTTAAGAAGAGATTTTTAAACTTATAAAATAATAAAAATTCCAAAGCATCTGATATAACGCGATTCTAATTTTGAAACAATACCAATTTAGGCAATATCCAATTTTTAGTGTTATCCAATTTACACTTTTAAATTAAATTTAAAGAATTCAAATTTAATTGAAACTGGAATTAAATTTCATTCAGAATCATTCAATTTTATGGTATACAGTTTTTAAATTTCAAGATTTCAAGTTTGAAGAACTTAAAATTAGTTTGAAAATCAAATTGAATTTCATTGAAAAATACTTTCACTTATGTGGCATCCAAAAACTATTCCAACTTGCGGATTTCATAATTCAAACGGTTTTGAGTTTCCAGATTTAAAACTTAAAAAACTTGAATTTGAACGAGAAATTTATATTTGAATTTGGACATTTAACTTTGGATACTTGAAATTGAATTTGAAAATTGAATAGTTTAAAAAAAAAATAGTTTAATTTTCAAACTTTTAAATTTAATATTTCAAACTCAATTTAAATTGAAATGTAATTATATTGGAAACCATTTTATTTAATAATTTTGTAGCGCCCAGAAAACATTCGAAGGAAAAGCTTTTTGAAACTGGAAGATCTTTACAATTTTAAAGTTTGGGCATTATTTACAAATTGGAAAAATACTTTTAAATTTGGATGCTTCAATTTTCTAAAGATTTAAAATCTGGATTCATTTTCTATTTTATTTTTGATTTAAATGCTTTTTGAAATTGAAGAATTTGTATCATCCGACTATTTATTTATTGATGGAATTACTTTCAAAGAATTTAGATCCTTTGAATAAATACTTACAAATGTAAAAATAGTTTTACACTTAAAAGCGTTGCAGTTTGTTTAAAATCCACTTCAAAATCGGCTCTCATGTTCAACTAATGACTGCAAAATTAATATCCATGGAAAAATATTTCAACTAAAAATTCTAGGAAGAAAAATGTTGACTTTTTTCAAATTATAGTACATTATGCACCAAAGGGGAGAAGAGGGACTTTTCGACGAGTTACACGTTTTCAGTACGAGTCGTAGGCGAGTACTGAAAAAAATATACGAGTCGTAAAACGTCTCCTTCCCCTTGGCGCATACGATATTTTTTATAACAAATACATTATTTCAGACACGACTGGAGAACAGCACAGGCTTGATTTCTGCTTATCTGGAGGAATTTTGGAAACTTTATTTTTATTTTAATATGAATCTAGGAAATTCTGGAAACTTATCATATATTTCTAAATTATCCAAAATTTAAAAAAAATTAAATTTTCAAAATTCTGAAAATTTTTCAAATTTAACAAATTTTGAAAAATAATTTTTTTTAATTTTGAGAAATTTACCGAAATTCATAATTTCCGAAATTTTCAGAAATTTACAGTAATTTATAATAATCTATGGTAAATTATGGTAATTTATCGGTAATTTGTGGTAACTTATCGTTTCGGGTTTTCTCCAATCTGTCAAACAATCTGTCAACGCGATCAACTGATCGCTTGATAATTTTCATTATTCACTTCTGACGTCACTTTTTACTCCATAGGGAGTAAAAAGTACTTTACACTCCCTGGGGACTGAAAAGTAGAACTTAAGCCTTGCTTTATAGGCATTGAAAAGGGTTGAAATCATGTATGTGTTATACAAAATATTGTTTCATCTTTGAAATGGATGGAATTAAAAGATTAATCATTTTTAAAATTAAAAGCATTACGATTTTTAGACGCTTTCGAATTGAAATTGGATATTTAAGATTTGAATTGAATAAAAAATTCTTATTTTTGATACGGACTAAAGGATCAATCATTTTCTTAAATTCGAATTTCTTTCATAGAATTCAAATTTTTGGGAATGGTTGATTTTACCATTAACGTAATCAATAATTTCTTCAGCTCTTATTTCGACTCCAGGTTGTTTAACTACAAAGGCGAGAGGCAATTCTCCAGCAATTTCGTCTGGTAGTCCAACAACTGCAGCATCTCTGATTTTTGGATGGGTTAATAAAATTGATTCCAATTCCGCTGGTGGAACTTGAAAACCCTTGTATTTGATAAGCTCTTTCACTCTGTCGATGATGAAAAAATATCCATCTTCATCATAATATCCAACGTCTCCCGTATGTAGAAAACCATCTTCATCTATCATAGATTTTGTAGCTTTTTCATCTCCGCAGTATCCTTTCATTACAACGTCTCCCTTAAAACACAATTCGCCCTCACAATTTGGTCCCAAAGCTTCTGCTGAATTACCATCGAGTGGCACAACCTTAGCTAAAAAGTGTTTTTTATATATTATTTAATTTCTATACCGCAAAAAAGAATTTTGAATAAATAACTTTTGTGGTACTTAAAAAAAATATAATACAACAAAAAAAAAGTTCAAAACAAGGAGTACACACGCTTCTAGAAAAACTTAAAAAAGTGATTGATAATGTAAGCGAAAAGGTGAGACCGAAAGGAGATAGAGAGTAGGAATAATGGTAATTTTTAGATTGGTTGTGATGAGAGGAAACGGAAGTCCAGGGCAAGGTCGCAAGCGTCTAGAATAAGAAAACATTTAATGGTTCTGTAAAGGCTCTTAAACTCGTAAAAGCGAGAGTATAAATAAATAAAGAAGAGATTTGAGCCTACGATATTAAACAATTTTCAGTTTGGGGTTGCTACAAAAAAATTTTCAACATTTATCATTCATACAAATTTTTCAAATAACCTTTTACACCTCGTAGTAAAGTTCCAACACTACCAAGTTTATGAACCTCTGGAGAAGTTACAACACCTAAAGTAGTTTCAGTCATTCCATAGCCACTCTTGATAAAAGAAACATTAAACCTCCTTTTAACAGCCTCTTCAATTTCTTTCGATAATGGTGCTGCGCCGCAACTGTAACATTCTACAATATAAAAAACGTCTATTCTAATATTGCCTTATAAAATTGAAATATTTTTTACTCACGCTATTGTTTTCACACAGGACAAGTCGTAATTATTCACATTCGGACTCTTAGCCAATAAGACCATCAGTGGTGGTACCAAATTTAAAGAAGAAATTCTATATTTTTCCACAGCTTCCAGAAAGAGACGTTCATCAAATTTAGAAAAGACGACCAGCTTCGCTCCGAATGACATAACGAATAATAATATAAAAAATCCATAGGCATGGAACAATGGCAGTAAGCCCAAAGTACTGGAATTTTTATTTAACAAATCCAGGGCTTCATTAGAATGTCGTAGTTGGGCTAAAATATTTTTGTCAGTCAGCATCACTCCTTTTGGAAGTCCTGTAGTTCCCGATGAACAAGCAATTAATAAAACATGATCTTCCTTGTCAATTTCGGGCAGCTTGAAATTTCTCAATTCCGAGCCTGAAATTATTGAAATTAAATCTGGAAGATTGGGAATTTTTGAATTTGAAGCCTCTGGGTAGAGAAGAATTAATTTTGGAGACCAGGACAAATTCTTCGATATTTTTTGCATCTTTGGCAAACAAGAAGTTGATACGAAAATGTATTTCGGCTTTGAAATTGTCATTGTGTGAATTAGTTCTCTTTCTGTGTAGATTGGATTGAAGGGGCATATTGTAGTTCCCAAGAAAATGCTGGAGAAAACTGCTATTCCAAAATTTAAACTATTCTCGCTACAAATTCCAATTCGGTCGTTTAGTTCTAAACCTAACTTCTTTAGGCTTATAGATAGCTTTAGGCTTTTCTCCAGAATCTGGCTGTGGGTCAATTTTTCGCCTGTTTCCATACTAATCTGTAAAACGATATGCTTAAATCAGGAGTTAAATCAAAATCATATTTTTCAAAATGTTTAAAAATGATTAGTATAAATTTTCAAATTCTTTTTTAAATTACTTGTAAAAAATCTTGAAAATTGTTTTAAAAATATGAGAAAAAAATTTTGTTGTAAAATCTTAAATTATGCAGATAGAAAAAATACAAATTTAGTTATAAATTTTTTCCCTATTTATAATTTTCAATTACGTTGGACATATTTTTTTCACTTCTTTTTCAGTTTTTTGCAAACATCTGAGATGAAGTTGAAAAATTTTAACTGGAAAACATCTTTGCTTGAATTTCTCTGTTTTCTTTTGTGCTCAAATTTATAATTATGAAACAAATTATTCTTAATGATAAATCTTTGAAGAAACTTCAAAATCGAAAATCGGCTATTGTTTATGTTTCTATTTTTTCCTTCTAGACAATTGTCAGGTGATCAATGATATATAGTAAGGGCACGTCTGTCTGGCCCAGTTGAATTTTTATTTTGTTTAAATAATGCAATTTTATTGAGTCGATTATAGCTAGACCGCTAAATCCCTGTTTTCAGTTAAACTGTCTTGTATATTTCTTTCATAAATGATTTTACTTTGAAGTTTTACGAATTTGTTGTTCACGTTCAGACATTGACAGAATTCAGGGAAAAGGGAAAAAATTGATGTAACAAAACTTGAAAATTCTGACTTTTTTGCAAAATCTTTTGAAAGAATTGACACAATTGCTTCATTTTAGAGTTTTTAGACGCAAACCTTATAAAAGACAAGCAGTCTCACATTTATCGCCTGCAATGTGTTTATAAAACGAATAATTATATTAATTTAAAAACTCAAAAATTAATATATACAGTAAACTTCTATCAGAAAAAAAATGTTCTACGGAATAATAGCCTGGATCCACAATTACCCACCATGGTCCATAACTACTCCGGTTGGTGGTAGTAAGCTAATTTTTTTGTTTGAATACAAAAATGACTGTTTGGAAACCCTGCTACAATTTTTTTTCTTCAGCACTTGACAATTTTTTTCTGGAGTATTTTTATATGTACAGTGGTTCTTTAAATATGACATTATCTCTTATGGATCAGTATGATATATAAAAATCTGTCAAAACTTGAAGAGACTTTTCTGACCTACAAAAATATTATTGAAAAATTAGGTCCATGAAAATATAAAAATTATTATTATTAATTTATTATTATTATCTTAGAAAATTCTGTAGTTTGAATTGAAATATCAAATTTTCATCATGTTATATCGACATAACAATAATTCTAATTTGACTGAAAAGTGAAAATAGTAACTTGTTACATGTCTAGTCACTGGCTGAAGTTCCTTAAAGTTCCTGCCAAGTTTCTTTTTTTTTCATCGACTCAAACATATGTTACATGTGTAAAAAATTATAAGAATTTTCAAAAAATAAATCAACGCTGTTATTTCTACTGTTCACAATTGAAGATTTTCTATTACAAATCTATAAAACCTATAAAGTTGGATAATTTTCGTTTTTAAATCGTTAAAATTGATATATTCTATTCCAAAATATATATTGATATATTCTATCCCAAGAAAAGAATTCAAAATTTCATCATTTTCTATTATACATATTAAATATTGAAGAGTCTTCAATTGCAAATATTCAAAATTGAAGAATAACTTGTAATTTCGATGATTTACGTTTGAAATTTTTTCAATTTGGAAGATTTAGAATTGAAAACTTTTGACTTTTGATCTTTAAAATTAGCAATATTTAGGAATTTATATATATATATACATATATAGAATTCAAGAGTTTTCAATTGTAAATGTTCAAAATTGAACTGTCCCAAAAGAAGCATTCAAAATTCATCATTTTCTATTATACACATTAAATACTGAAGATTCTTCAACTGCAAATATTCAGAATTGAAGAATTTCCCATTGCAAATCTATAAAATTGAATAAATTTCAATTTTAAATCTTCAAAATTTAATAATTATCAATTTTAAATCATCAAAATTAAATAATTTTAAAAAACGCATTTAATATTACATCATCTTAAACTATAAACATTCCGAATTAATAAATCTTTCATTGTACATCGTAAAGAATGAAGAATTTTAAATTTCCGATCTATGAAATTGAATAAATTTTAATTTTAAATCTTCAAAATTGAACTATTCCAAAAAAACATTCAAAAATGCATCATTTTTTATTTTACACGTTGAATATTGAAGAGACTTCAATTCAAAAATTTTTCAAGGCTAATCTTCGAAATTAAATTATTTCCAATTTTAAATCATCAAAATTGAACTATTCCAAAAAAAGCATTGAAAATTACATCGCTTTAAACTACAAACATTCTGAATTTATGAATCTTTAATTGTAAATTGTAAAAATTAAAGAATTTTCAATTGCAAATCTATGAAATTGAATCAATTTTAATTTTACATTACAAAATTAAATAACTTTTTATTTTAAATCTTAAAAATTGAACTGTTTCAAAAAAACATTCAAAATTACGTCATTTGAAATTGAAAATATTACAAATTAATGAATCTTCAATTGGTAATCTTAAAAATTGAAGAATTTTCAATTGCAAATCTATAAAATTAAATAGATTTCAATTTTAAATCTCCACAATTCAATTATTTTCAATTTTAAATCTTCAAAATTGAACTATTCCAAAAAGCATTCAAAATTACATAACTTCAAACTATAAGCATTCCAAATTAATGAATCTTTAATTGTAAATCATAAAAAATAAAGAATTTTCAATTGCAAATCTATAAAATTGAATCAATTTCAATTTTACATTACAAAATTGAATAAATTTTCATTTTAAATCTTCAAAATTGAACTATTCCAAAAAAGCATTCAAAATTACATCATTTGAAACTGTAAATATTACAAATTAATTAACCTCCCATTGTCAATCTTGAAAATTGAAGAATTTTCTATCGCAAATTTATAAAATCAAATAGATTTCAAATTTAAATCTTCAAAATTCAATAATTTTCAATTTTAAATCTTTAAAATTGAACTATTTCAAAAAAACATTTAAAATTACATCATTTCAGACTATAGACATTCCAAATTAATGAATCTTTAATTATAAATCGTAAAAATTGAAGAATTTTCATTTGCAAATCTATAACATTATATCAATTTCAATTTTAAATATTCAAAATTCAATAATTTTCAATTTTAAATCTTGAAAATTGAACTATTCTAAAAAAGCATTCAAAATTACATAATTTCAAAATATAAACATTCCAAATTAATGAGTCTTTAATTGTAAATCGTAAAAATTGAAGAATTCACAATTGCAAATCTATAAAATTAAACGAACTGTCTACCGTTACGTAATTTTCCGTAACTCTAGCCTTAGCGCTACACTTGACCGGGTTAGTTTTACGGAAAATTCCGTAACGCTAGTCAATGCCAAAATTAAATCAATTTCAATTTAACATCTTCAAAAATTGAATAATTTTTAATTTTAAATCTTAGAAATTGAACTGTTTCAAAAAAAGCATTCAAAATTGCAACTTTTTCTATTTTACACATTAAACATTGAGGAGTTTTCAATCACAAATATTCAAAATTGCAGAATTTTCCATTGTATATCTTCAAAATTGAACTACTTTCTCAAAAAAAAAAAAACGTTTAAAATTACATCATTTCAAACTGTAAAAACTTCAAATTGATGATTCTTCGATCGAAAATCATAAAAATTGATGAATTTTAAATTGCAATTGTTAAAATTCAAAAGTTTTTAATTGTAAATCTTCAAAATTGACTCATTCAAGAAAAAAATCATTAAAAATTACATCTTTTCAAATTATGCACATTCAACATTGAAGAATCTTCAATTGAAAATCCTCAAAATAGGCGTATTTCAAAAATATGTTTAAAATTTCATGATTTTAAACTATAGACATTCAAAATTAAATAAGTTGCCGATTAAAATTAAAATTGTATGAAAGCCGATGTAGCTATTTTAATATTTATTTTAATTTGTCATTATTATAGGCACTGACTAACGTCACGGAATTTTCGGTAAAACTAACCCGGTCAAGTGTAGCGCTAAGGCTAGAGTTACGGAAAATTACGTACCTTTAGCCCTGAACGAGCTGGAAAGGGGTTGGTCTTACGGAAAATTCCGTAGCGGTAGACAGTTCGATTATTATAATTATACTTTATAGACTTCAAATTTAGGCATATATTTCAATTTGATATCTAATTAAACAATGAAAATAAGAAACATGTTATAAGCGCGGGTAGCGCTCTGTTTTTGCTAGTTAAGGAATATTAAATAAAAATTCTTACCAATGCCGGTGCCGATCCATTTTTTGCTATTTTTTCTAAAAAATATTCTGCTGCAGATTTGTAATCCCATTTTAGTTGGAAAGGAGGACCACTTAGAATATTCTTCTCACTCTTCATTTTTTCAAATTCATTTGATTCACTGTTTTAAATTTCACCTTCAGATTATAACATATGAAGACGTAAACAATAATTATAATTTCACCAACAATAAGCCACTGAGATATGGAATATCAGTTTAAAAAATGACCTTACTCGCCTGTTAAATTAAATTTAAAAATAACTTTCTAATAACTTTAGAAATCGAGAGCCCAATTTTTAAAGTTTACGTCAATACTTAAATCATTTAGAGGAATACATAAAGTACCACTGTATTTGACACAGATTTCTGCGTATCTTGTTACTGACTTAAAATTCTTCTTCTTCTTCTTCTTTACTTCTGCAGGGGTGCAGACTATTAGCCTCGGTCTGGAGACTGATCTCCTTGCCGTTGATCCTAGACCTATTTGGCCAAGGCTATGAAGGCTGTGTGCCTTCGTTTCAGGTTAGGTTGATGGAGCAGAGATGAAGTAACCAATGGGAGCAGAGGTTCATTGCGCGTGGTAGGTGGGTGGGTGTGACAGTAAAAGGTGGCTTCTTGTGCTTCCAATAAGTGGCGCGAAGACTGAAATTAGAAGT
>JAUMHM010000071.1:31769943-31781141 GCA_032362435.1 Melikaiella ostensackeni | reverse complement strand
GACGTCCTCCAGCTGCTGTGTTCGTGCTTTAATATTTTGTGTTGTTGCCAATGCAAGATCGAGACTCCCCACGCCCCGGTGCAACGGCCTCGACGGTTCAGCGCAGCACCAAAGAGTTGAGTCTCGAAGTATGGCTTCTTTTAAAATTTTACCTCTGACGTTGGTTGTGTTTAAACCGTTCAACTGGCGTTGAAATCACCTATGATTATGGTGTTTGGCGCAGTTGTCAGGTACTCCAGCATTTTTTCTGCCTTTTTGTCCCTTCCTCTAGTTGGCATGTAGACTGCATACAGGTCAATTTTGTTATTATTTTCTAGAAATAGAGTAACACCAATAGTCTCAATGTGTTCTTCAAATTTAGCGTTTCCTAATTTTTGTGTGAATCTACCGTTCCATTTAATATGGTTAGCTACGTACATATTTATACCCAAGTTTCTATCAATTTTCACTGATAATTTTGTAAAACCTTAAATATTATTTCTTGCTTCAGACCTGACTTCATTGAGAATGATGATGTCAGGTCTGTTTCTTGCAATTAGTTGCATCAGCTCTGGGTTACGCCTGTGTATGCCATTTATATTTAAATGTAATATTTTAAGGCCTGCCATTGAAAATTATTCTTAGGACCTTATGTATTGCTGTCAAATCGTTTTTATAGCTTTTTTTTGGAACACCTAGATTCTTTTAAATTTCACAAATCAGGTCCAGAGTTTCGTCACTTGCGTCATTTTTGTTTACTATTTCGTCTAGTGCGTCTAGAGTTATGTCAGCTATCTTTCTAGTTGCCTGATTTTTGTTTTTGTTTGTGATTGGAGCACTTACCATCTTACTCGGACCTGATGTTACCTGTGTGTATGAAATTCCTGCACAGACTGGAGTCTGTAAACTTTTCCGGGCCTCTTCAGTACCTGCTTCGGTTTTGCGAGCAGTGTTTGCTGCTGTATTCGTTACAGCTCTATTGTTCACGTTGGTTCCTTGTTGTTTGTTCCTTCTGAAGTTTTCCCTCCCCTGCTTCAATTTCTCTATTTCCTTAATAAAAACTGGACACGCTGCTTTGTTTGCACCATGACCTTCTTGGGAGCAGTTGGTACACACCTCCATGCTGACTCCTCCGCTGTTTATTTTTTTGGTTATTGGTTCAACTCTGACTCTACCACAGTGCACCTTAATATGACCAAAGTTGTAACAGTTTTTACATTGGGTGACTGCACTATCGTTTGTTTTATAATTAACTACCTTAACCCTTTGGTTAGAAATGCTGTTGATACCCTTGATATCAGAGGTTGGGATTTGTTTCTCAAATATGAGGATAAGTGAGTCCCTACTCTCAAACTGTATTGCTTGAATCGGTTGAAACCCATATCTAGACTTTATTCTACAAATAATTTCATTTTCGTTAAGACTCATTGAATGAAAAAATTTGATGAAAAATTTCTTAGTTTTATTGCCCTCACCTTTAACGCCGTGGGTAAAAAATTCTACTCCTTCGTTGGTCAGAGTACTGATTACCTTTTTGTGGTTCTCTGCGCTGTCAGCTTTTATGAACGCTCGTCCCGATGTTTCGTCGAATCTAATCACGGCATTGACCGACTGGGCCAAGCTCATTAGTTTCCTGCTTCCTTCCCCTGTCTTGAAAAGATCTTCGTTTATTATTGTCACCGGTGGTGGTGAGTGCTTCCCTCTGCTGGCACTCTCCTGCTCTCCTTCCAGCAGCTGCTGTTGATCTTCTGTCTCCATGCGAGCATCGCTAGGCTCTTCTGTCTGTAGGAGATGCCCAAACGCGTCACCGCTTCTCCTGCCTGGCGCCATTGTTTCTCGAAGGTTCTCGAATTTATTGGAGAGTTCTACTTCGTTCGATCCGCCATTTTTCCTCGCTTTCTGCTTTTTGCAATCCAGAGGCGATTCTCTTTCTGATTCAGAACCAGAAACGATCATGTTTCTTTTTCTCCTTAGAATCACTTGTCCTGCCTTAGACTTAGCTTGCCCTTGGGGCGCGCAAGCAATTCTGAATGACTGCATCTCGATGTCTTCACTGCACTTGCACTTTATGTTTTCCTACTGAGTAAACTCACTTTGTAGAACTCTCCTTCACTTTTCTTTTTATCCCACATCCCTTGCACGTGTTGGAACTCAGCAGGGTTTTCGAGTTATTCTCCTCTTTGTGGAACGTCACAAGATCATATTTTAGCAATTCGTCCTCGTCTTCCAAGACAACAAACGTTTTAAAACAGTGGTTCTTCCCACAACTGCAATCTTTCACTGTTTGGCCCTACTGGCCCTTATACATTGGTCCCTCAGAGAAGAAGGGCTCACCACACTCGCACTCAAAAACTTTAGATTTGGGAGCTCCGAGACTCCCTAATATTACCGTTATCATGTCGACTCTATTATATCATCTGACCAGCCCCAAAAAGTATCTTTGACATTACTACTGATGAATTACCTTTTGTGGTTTTCACAAAAATGCCTTAGAAGTTACACTTTGGCAGGATGCCCTGGCAGATTGCACGTGAGAACCTGAAGGCTTGGGTGGTGGACGATATTGAGCCCACCAAGCATTGAACATTTGAAGGAAAGTATGAAAAAAAAATCCAAAACCAAATGAGCTATGACCAGTTCGTGTTCTTTTCTGAGGAGGGCACCAGTTTCCTGCAGTCTGGTCATTGAGATACGCAGAGATCATTTATTGCTTCATAAATGCGATAAGAATTTCCAACTCTGAATATAACTTGACACGCTTATAAGCTTTCAGAAACTTCTATTACCCTCCAACAGTTTCCCAGATTTCGAAAAGTTTCAAACAGTTCCAAACATTTCTATCAAATTTCAAAAAATTCCCGTGAGTTTACAAGAGTTTAAAAAATTTCCATAAGCTTCCCAAATAAAATGAATCTGCCCGATGCGCAGGCACATCCTCATCGCGCGCACTGCGCGCGGCTCGTTTTGTTCGCAAGTTTGAGTGCGTCCAGTGTGCGCGTCTGTCGAATTTCGCGCTTCGCATTCGATAAATGTATGTACCTCGCGCTACGCGCTTGGTCTTTGTACTTCCCACATTTTTACACAGACCTTTTAAAATTAAAGGACAAACCACTCACAACTGTAATTTGGTGATTGTGAATTCTCTTCTGTCGAAGTTCCTTCGGCTTTAATGAATACATTCTCATCACGTGTCTCACGCTTCACGCTTGATTAGAGGATATCCCATTCGCGAAATTTTCTATATTATGGTAAACTCTATCATACTATGTTCATGTTATATTAATTTCTGCACCTTAATTTCTTCAATTGACTATGTTTCATGCATAAGAAATCAAATTAGTAACGAAAGATTCTGGATACTAGTGGACCCGCGTGAAGAGATTTTCTCAGTGGATTATGATAATTATTCCCGTTATTGTAATGGCTTTGCGAAGCTCTCCACCTGAGTTGATTGATAGAGAGATTGATCAAGCGACTAGTGTCGGAGCGACGTTGTGTGATTGATCTAAAACCTTTTCCTTCTCCTCCTAAACATACCGTACCCAAATTCACCACACCAACTCCTGAATCCCCAGTAGTAAAACGAGACTAGAACCGAACGAGTTACGCTTACACCGAAAGGGATTTGGCTTAATGGTACAATAAAAATTTGAGAATAATTATTAATTTTTCTTTCAGCGACCTGACCAAAACTCTCATTCCATTCCGTTAATGATAAAAAAAAAGAAATGTCTACTAAACTTTAATCTGCTGTCCCTAGATTTAGACGAAATTAAATAATGTCTAAAATTACAATGATGATTGGATCAAAATTGTTTTGTTCAACCAGCAGTGATGAAATGAATCATTTTATTTATATTTTATGTATACACAACATTTCATTGTACATTTTGCCTTTTATTCAAAAATTTAGATCTCATTGATCTAGATTTATATTTTTTTTATTAAGATTTTATTTATATTTAGATCTCATTGATCTAAATAGAGATCTCATTGCCTTTAATACCACTGTGTCTAGGGATTCAAAGTAGTCACTCGGTTTCCCGTCGCTAAATTGTTCAGTGCCTCAAAGCACTCCCATACTATTAGCGATGTAGACGTTGTTCCATTGAGATCCATTATAGCAGCCCTGCTGTCCAAGTAAATGAAAATGTTTCTTCTATTGACATAGTTCTGTGCCTTATAGGCACACTAGAGCATGGTCATGATCTCAGTTTGTAGGACTATGACATGAGACCCCATCGGGATTGTGAAGCCCATTCCACTCCTCCTGCGATAGATACCGGCTGCTGCTTTCTCCATGTTCTTGAGGCCATCTGTGAACAGTTGTCCCCATCACTAGGCAGGTGTGCCTCGCCGCTAGCCCAACTCTCTCTTGTGTATGGACTCACTCAATACTTCTTGTCGAAGAAGTAGCGAGTAGGCGTTTTGTTCCTGAGCATGCTCAAGGTCGGCCTACTCGCGATATCGATTGGGATCCGCAATTTTGTCAAGATCCTCCCGCCATTTTTCGTATTTATTCTTCAGGCTGCCTCCGCAACCATGGCCTTGATGATGAGATATAGGGGATCTCACCCTGTTACTGTTCCCAATTCCACCGTGGGTGTCGACTTTGAGGCATCAGCAACGCTTCTTAGAATCAGTTCTCTGATTCTTCCCAGTCGAGATTTCTTAGTTGACAGTTCGACTCTGCTCCACCAGTCCACCGTCGCATTGGTTAGCCTGAATAGTAGGATCGCTGTATAGATTCACATCAATGTCTCCGATTTCAAGCTCAAGTTCTTCCCTGTGGCTCTCCTACAAAGCCTACAAAGGTCGCTGTCAGCTTTTGCACTCGTTTTCCAGGTGCTCGATCCATAGCAGCTTCTTATCCAGGATGACTTCTAGGTACTCAGCTCATTCAGTGATTCTCAGTTGTTACCCATCCAGTCTCAATGTGCTCGCGGTCCCCCACTTGTACCGTCTGGTGAATATAACCACGTCCGTGTTACTCGGATTGATCGATAATCCGATCTTCTTGCACCAGGCATCCACTATCCCCGCATCCAGATGCTGGCCGCGCTCGATGACCAGAGATTCGTCCGCGTAGCCCACAGCATGGTAACCCCCACGATATCACCCTTAGTCGTTGTTAGGTTCCTGTTACCCAATATATGGCAAATCTCTTCTACGACTGCGGTTGGCACATCATTTGCAATCATGACCACCCTCATTACCGCCCTCATCACCGCTCCGTTAAAGGCCTCTTTGCTTCAATTGTCCATCAATTAGGTTTACTGCTTCGCTTCAGGCCGTTTCTATCGACCGACCAGCCCTGTAGGCGTGTTGTTTCTTATGCAGTGGCTTCCTTGACAATACCTTGTCGCAGATTTTACTATTCACAAGTCCTTCCACCGTTTTTAGTAGAAAAGATATGAGGCTGATGGGACACAAATTCTTGGGTGAAGTAAAACCGATCTGGTTATATGCCATCCGTACCAGGAGACTTGTATGGGCTGAAAGACTTCAGGGCACACTTGACACTGGAAAGGGTAACAACCTCGTGGGCTAGCCGCTCTTGCGGGCTCAGTTGAGCCACAGACAACTCCATATGCCTCTGAGGTGTCGCTTCCTTGTCCCCAGACCTTATAAAGACCGAGAAATTTGTCTCGATCAAATGAGACAGGGTATCTTTATCTGACTGTAAGTATCCTCTGTCGGTCAATTTCAGAGTGCCTAGAGTAGAATCAGAGTTTCGAGAGAGCAACTTGTCCAGTCTAGCCGCCTCTGCACCTTTTTCGACGTCTGTGCAAAACTTGATTCAGCTTTCTTGCTTGGCCTTACTTATTAAATCTCTGTATTCATTCCTCATCGTCGTGAATGAGGTCCACAATTCTTTCGTTTTGCCAAAACTGGCACTTAAAAACCTCACTCTGGTTTTTCTGCGAAGATTTTCGAGCTCTCCGTTCCCCCAATGTGTCTCCCCTGCCTTTTGGACTCTTGTGGGTCAACAATTTCTTTGATAAGTAGATTTGATGGCCTCCGTTAAACTTTTGGCTGCCATGTCCAAGGTGCCCACGTTCCTAATTGACTTGTACACCTCTGAAACTGCAATCTTTAGTTGAATGAAATACTGATCCCAGTCCGTTCTTCTTTGATTTCAGCCCACGCAGGGCCCGAGGGTACGATAGATTCCAACTCGGACTCTGTCTGCGAGTGATCTGAGAGAGTGAGTTCGTTCAAGACTTTCCACTTCTTCACTTTATCTCCAAAACTACCGGTACAGGGGGTGATATCAATGACCGCTTACCTGATGGAGTGGCGTGGGTGGTGATGGGTTGGTTTCGCTGTCATACGGAAAGTAGGCCGATGCTATGACTAGCTTTCCGATTCCTCTAATATCTGTGGATATAACCATCAGATATCTCGAACAAAAATCTAGCACAACGTTGACTTCTTGCACCAAAATGTAGGCCCCTGGTTTGGCAACCTCGGGGTCCCTGCAGCAAAAATTAGCCTCCCCTAATCCCCTTATGCTATCTTCAACTTAGGTTCTTGGATTGGTAAGATACCTGTGTGCCTCACAGCCATGCCCCTCTGCGGAACCGCAGAGGCACCTTTTCTGTGATGCAAGATAATTTGGGTAATAGTTAGACCAGGAGCAACCATTTACGTTTGCCCCGATCTTTCTCTGTCTCAAAAGGCTCCTCCTGTCCCTGACCAGCAACCCTAAAGTTGACATGGCCAAGGTGGTAGAAGAGCCTGCTATCAAGGATCGCAAGCGTCCTCACCTGAAACTCAGGAATCTGCACAACTAGGAGTTTTTCAAGACCTCCCGTTGTGCTCTCCTTCTGAGGTCGTGTCCGACGATTCGTCAGGATGATATCTTCACCCCACCCAATTCAGGGTCTGCACCTTTTTAGGGCGTTGTCTCGGACCCTGTATTCTGCAGCCAAGCTTTAGCCGCTAAGTCGGCTGCAACAAATATGAAGACCCCTTCCTCACAGAAGAAATTCCTAAATTTTTTCCATTGATTTTGGGCCTTTTTTTGAGCGCCCTCCAGGTGGCTTCCCTAAAGAGCTCAAATTACTCTGCACTGAGCATCGAGTCCGGGTGGATCGTTGCTGCCACCACCATCGTCGGAGGGTATGTCCTTTGGGCAGCTGCCAGTCCAGCTCTCAACAACTGCCCGTTCGGCGGCAGCTGGGCTAGCTCATGCTTTTCTGTGAGCTTGACCCCCCCCCCCTCGATGGATTGCCCTCTGAGCCCTTCCTTCTCTTCAGAGCCTCCTGGTTGCCTGCGTTGTTGTTGTCGGAGTTCCAGCACCCGCAACCACAATTCTAGCCGGCCAAGCTTGCTCTTAGCCTCATCAAGAGGGGCTGTTGATCCCTCAGCTCCCAAGAGAGCCGAGGGCATAGCTGCCTTCTGAGTATGGCTAGCCAAAGAGACAGACCGAGTGGAAAGAGTCGTGTCAGATCCATTCAGGCCTGACCCCTTTCCTCCTTCCGCCACCTCCCTTCCTCTTCTTTCCTCTAAATTTTTTCTTCCTTAAGACTTCATTTTACGTCCCACGAAGAGCAAGAAAAAAAAACAGTCCACCCTCGCAGAGCCCTGCTTGCAAGGTTTGGATTCATATCTATATTAATGCTGGCCGAGGGCCGTTCGGCCTCCTGTGCCCCACGCTTAAGCCACCCCAACAACTACAAAGTGTTACAGCCTCTAGCGGAGAATCATAAATATAATAGTACAAATGAAATACTCCTCGTTAATTTCATTACCATTTAAATAATTCTAAAATAGTTTTGCGGGAAGCTTGTCAGAAATTAGTGAACTTCACGTGTGTCTACCGATAATCGCTAATTGAGGTCGTTAATATTATTCACAGATACTTGTATCACAAAACTCAGCAATGGATACCATGGATGTACATTTCAAACAGCAACATTGGCTACATACGGTTCAAGGCAAGAAGCGTGGGATTCTGGTAAATATATGATACTTTTCTAAATTAGTTATCAATTTCTATGAACATTTGACAAAATGATGATTTTGTCATACATGAAGCAATCATACTGTTTTTAGAAACATTATTTGATTTTTTACGACAATTTTTCAGCCTCAACGCTTGTTTCACTCTCTATTTTTTTATATCTTACGATTTTTTTCACAGGTAAGTGCGCAGTACCCGACAATAATATGATGGGTCCTCCCCTCTGGAAATGTACAATTTCATCCTAGGAAAAATAATTCGACTTGACCTTCATTTATCCTGAAGTCGAAGTCGAACTTAAGACAACAAGGCAATATCCCAAGGCTCCGAAGGTCATCACTAATCCGCTTTACATTTTACATATTGTTTATATCATTTGTCTTCAAGGAATTTGTTTTTAATGCATTAATAAATTTGATAACCTGAAAAAATTTTGTTCTTTGAATATCGAATCCAAAAAGGTTGACTGTTTTTTCCCATCTCCAATAGTTTACTATTACTGTTAGAAAAACCTGACTGAACTTAAAATCATATTTATTGGAATTGTTATTCAATCACGTACACTAAATTTTATGCACGTCGTGAATTAGGATTCAAACACGATAATTTCAAAATATGCAAGTCTTAGCTACCACACTAGTAATTGATTTCAGTTTACAAAATTAATAAAAGTAGGCGGCAAGCACCTACGAGAAAGGGTTTCGTAGCCCACTGAGTCGTTAATAAAGTCGGTCAAATATCCCCCTTCCCCTCTCCTTGCAGCACTACCCATCATTAGCCCCCCCCCCCTCACATTTTCCCTTCCCTCACTTCAACTCCTCAAACCTCTTCCTAATTTCCCCTCACTTCCCCAACCCATTCCACACACTTCCACTTATCCCCTCCTTTCACTTACCCTCATTTCCCCTCTCTTCCCAACAAGCCTCACATGCCTTCCCCTCACTGACTCACTTCGTCGCCCACCCAGTACTTCCCATCACTCCTCCCCTCCTCTTAGACTAGGGCTTTTGGGTCGCTGATATCGAATTTCAAGTCAAATTTTCGACATCAAAATGACTGAGCCAATGTGGCAGACCATACGTGAAGAAAGTATTTTCATTTCCACGATATGTATTGGCTCTGTCATTCGTGCTTTCGAAAAACTGACTTGAGATTCGTTAACAACGGCCGAAAAACCCATAGTGTTTTAAGATTATTGTTTGTCTTGAAATAATAAACAAAGTCGGTGCTACTTTGCGTTTGAAAAAATATGCCAACTAGAAACAGGTGATTTTTTGTAAATACTGGAAATGGGATCAAATATAATCAAGAGGTATATTTTGTCGAGTAGGGGTATGGCCAACTGAGAACGGTGTTTCTTTTCTAATCCTGGAAATAGGGTCAAACATAATTAGGAGGTACGTTTTTCCGAGTTGGGGTATAGCCAACTATTAACGGGTGGTTTTTTTGAAATACTGAAAATGGGTTCAAATATAATTAAGAGATAGATTTTGCCGAGTTGCGGTATCTCAAACTAGTAACGAGTGGTTTTTTGAAATACCGAAAGTGAGTTTTAGTACAGATGAGAGGTAAGTTTTGCCGAGTTGTGGTATGGCTATCTATCAAAGGTGGTTTTTCAGAATTCTGGAAATGAGGTCTAATATAATAAAGAGGTATATTTTTTGCCGAGTTAGGGTATAGCCGAATGATAGTGGGGTTTTTTTTTAATACTGGGAATGGGGTTGTATATGATAGGCAGGTAGATTTCCTGAGTCGAAATATAGCCAAATATAAATGGGTGTTTTTTAAAATACTGAAAATGGGTTCAAGTATAATTGATAGCTAGATTTTGCCGAGTTGTGGTATCTTAGGCAAGTAACAAGTGGTTTCTTAAAATACTGAAAGTGAGTTTAAGTATGGATGAGAGGTATATTTTGCCGAGTTGTGGTATGGCCAGCTTTTAAAGATGGTTTTTCAGAATTCTGGAAATGTGGTCTAATATAATTAAAAGGTATATTTTGCCGAGTTGGGGTATTGCCAACTATACACGGATGATTTTTTTTAATACTGGAAATGGGGTCAAATATAATTAGGAGGTAGATTTTGCCGAGTTGGGGTTATCTCAAACTAGTAACGAGTGGTTTCCTAAAATACCGAAAGTGAGTTCAAGTATAGATGAAAGGTAAATTTTGCCGAGTTGTGGTACGTCCAACTATTCAGAAGTTCAGCGATGTTTCTTTTTTATATAGTCATGAGTTATATTATGCTAAATAAAAATTTCATGGGAGTAATTTTAATGAAGCTTTTGATTTTGCCTAGGATAAATATTTAGTAGTCAAAAAACGATACTTTTCATCGAATTTACCATCTAAGGCGAGATGCATTTCAATTATATATAAATTATTACATTCAACCTTGTACAAAAAAAGGCCTGAGAGGCTTTTCTGTGCATTTTAATATCCGAGGTACAGTGAATTTTTAAAACGACCTACATTTTTATAGATTTCGTGATTGATTTTGAAAAATATTGCTTTTGTACAAAAATATTCTGCAGAGAAATTGTGTATTCTGAAAAAGTATAACTTTTTTGTGTACAACATTTTTTGGTGAAATCATTATTTATCGATAAAATCGATAAAAAATTAACAGCAATTATAATGAGAGAATTTACAACTTATTTCTTTGACACCTTCATATCAATTAGTATAAGTATTCATCTACATTATCTACAAGTTTGAGCTGTGTATATTGAAAAATACGGCTGCAATAATTGTTTAAATTCATGTAAAAATGGTAACTTGCTAATGACCCTAACTTCCTTTTTTAAGATAAAAATTAGTAAAGTTATTCCATTTGTTTATGAGACAAAAACGTACCCTTTTTGCAGCCATTTTTGACGAACTTAATTGGGAAAAATCAATTTTCCCCAAAGTGCCCATGACAGAACAACTCTTCGGGGTGCAGAATTGTCGATTTTATCGCTCAACAGTAAAAAAATATAATTTTTGTTGCAGAACATTTTGCTCCAGCGATCATTTGACTATCAAGATCACAATGATCTGTTCATTCGGATCATTATGATCTACTTTCAGGGTTATATGTCAGATTAAATGAAATAGCCGCTAGTTTTTGGCGCGAATGTCATAACATAAATATTCTGTTTAACCGCGCGCAAGTGATGACTATATTTAACAGAAGATACAGGGTTTGATTGAAAAGTAATGAGCCTTCCCGCGCGGAGCGTCTGCCAAGCGATCAACCGAATCGGCTG
>JAUMHM010000071.1:31746508-31758701 GCA_032362435.1 Melikaiella ostensackeni | reverse complement strand
TATGAAGCCAACCATCTTTTAGTATGGCTTTTGTTGCTTTTTCATCTCCGCAATATCCTTTCATTACGTTGTTTCCTTGAAAACATAATTCGCCTTGCATATTTGGCCCCAACGGTTCTTTTAATTTTTCATCAAGTGGCATAACCTTAGCTAGAAATTTGCGTTTATTATTATTTTATTTGAAATTCACCTTTAACAATGATCGACTTGTTATTTTTTCTTACAAATAAATGCTTTAGAGCTTGATATCGATTTCCAATTGAAAAAAACTTTTCAGTTTTTACTGATGAATCTTTATTAGACAACTTTAGTTAGATACTTCAATTTTCTAACTGTTTTCTGCTTTAAATTATTTGAAATTTGTAAACTTTTAAACAATTTAAATGTGTTTTTCGATTTGTTTCTTGTAGGTAAAAAATTTAAATATACAATTTGAGTACTTCGATATTCAGAAGCTTCAGATTTCAAATATTTTCCAATTTTTAACGATTTCTGATCACTCAAGAAATAGAGAAAAATTCCCAGTCGTTTCCCGATTCCCGTTTTTCAAAAATGTTTTTCGATGCAGAACATTTCTAAATTTAAAGCGTTAAAATTGAAACTTAAACACCTTCCACTTTGAAATCTTCGAACAGAAGAATAATTCAAATTGAACATTGTGAAACCGAGTTCATTCAAAATTCAAAAATTCAAAATTGAAGAATTTCAAATTTAGGAGAATCTCAAATTATTCAATCTTGAATGATTTTCATTTAATTATTTAACAATTAAGGCTTTTAATTGGAAATTATGCACTTTTGTACAATTTAAATTTCTAAACAGACAGTTTTTGATGCTATAGTTAAAAATTTTATTACTTGAAATGCTTTTTATTTAAAGTTGTCTAATTCTCGAAATTTCAATCTTAATCCATTCGATTTTAAACTCAGTGAATTATAATCGTGCAAGTATGAATAGGTTTTAATTTTAAAAACGTACAATTTTGAACGATTTGAATTTAAACCATAAAAGGTTGAATTTTTTAATCTAAAAATTGTTCTAATTTGTTCCCTTTTTAAAATTGTTCCGTTCAGTTTGAAATAAAATGTTATCATTTTGGAAGATTCAATTCAAAATTATTCCATTTCGCCAGGCTACTAGTTTAAAATTGTCCAATTTTCAAAAGTTTAATCAGAAATTATTCAATTTTGATTTTTTCGAAACAATAATATTTGAAGTATTAAATGCTTTCATTTCTAATTCTGCAAGTTTGAACAATAAAAATTATTTATCAAAAGATTTTGAATATTCAAATTTAAATTCATTCAACACTTTCAATTCAGAGTTTTTCAAACTTAAAAGTACGCTTCAATTCGAAATTATCCAATTTTTGATATTTGAATTTAGTGCATTGAATTTAAAATCAAGGGGTTATTTCCCGGTTAAAAAAATTCAAATAAAGAAACTCTTAACCTTGTACACCGGGTACCAGGATTCCTATACTATTGACTTTATGAACCTCTGGAGAATTTGTAAGAACTCCAGTAGATTCAGTTAATCCATATACACTATGAATGGCACGAAGCTTAAACTTTTTCGCAACTGTCTCTTCAATTTCTTTCGGCAATGGAGCTGCACCAGATCTGTAAAATAACAAATATTCAAGTTAATCAAAATTCTGATCAAAAAGCCAAACTTCTTCAGTTTTTCAAGTTTTTAATTACTCAGAATCACAATATAAATTTTGTTTACTCACACTATCTTTTTCACACTCGACAAATTGTATTCATCCACAATCGGATTTTTAGCCAAAAAGACCATCAGTGGTGGTACCAAAACCAAACTCTCAATTCTGTACTTTTCCATCATTTCGAGAAAACTTCGTTCCTCGAATTTCGAAAACACTATCAATTTTATTCCATTTGCTAAAACTGTAAGCAAAGTACATATACCATAGGTGTGGTACATCGGCGTAATTCCCAAAATAATCTTACTGCTCTTGAGAAAAGAGGCTGGATCTTCAGCAGCAATTTGCATTCTCATTAATATATTTTTATCAGACAACATTACTCCTTTTGGAAGTCCTGTGGTTCCCGAAGAACAAGCAATTATTAAAACATGATCTTCCTTGTCGATTTCAGGCAGCTTGAAATTTTTCAATTCCGAGTCTGAAGTTGTTGAAATTAAATCTGGAAGATTAGGAATTTCTGAATATGAAGCCTCCGGATAGAGGAGAATTAATTTTGGAAACCAGGGCAAATCCATCACTATTTTTCGCATTATTGCCAAACGAGAAATTGATACGAAAATGTATTTTGGTTTTGAAATCATCATTGTGTGGATTAATTCCCTTTCTGCATAGGAAGTATTCAGAGGACATATGGCGGTTCCCAGAAAAATACTGGAAAGAAATGCAATTCCGAAATTCAAATTGTTTTCGCTGCAGATTCCAATTCGGTCGTTTAATTTCAAACCAAGTTTTTTTAGGCTTATAGCAAGTTTCAAACTGTTTTCCAGAATTTGACTATAAGTTAATTCTTCGCCTGTTTCCACACTGATCTGAAACAAATCATAAATTAAATTTCAGAAATTATTAAATATGAACTCAACGTTCTATGTTACTCCTCATTTCCAAAGTTTCGTCTTTTCTGACGAAGAAGAACAAATAAGGAAAAATGAATTTGTATAAAAGACATTGTGAGCACCTGAGATTTAAGAATTTAATTTTAATTATAGACTAAACTGAAAAAAGTGATAAAACTTACCATAGCTATTGCAGATCCGTATTTTGGTATTATTTCCAAAAAAAAATCCGCTACAGATTTGTATCTCCAATTTTTTGACAATGGTGGACCACTCAAAATATTTTTACTCTTCATTTTATTATACTTTTCAAAAATTATTAATTCCCAAGTCCAATTTCTGGAATAAAAACACAACAGTTTTTCTAAAATCTATTCTAGGAGTTTTTCGTAATAACTTTTTAACTCACCCGAAATTTAATGAAAAAAAAAACACTCTTTAGATTCTTCAATTTAAAACATTTAAAATTCGTATACTTAAAACCTCATTAGTAAGAAAAACGTTGAAATTTTCAAGAAGATTGAAAACGAAACTGCGCGATTGGTTTTCTCGACTTTTTCGAATATATATATCAACTTGAGATAAATGCTAAAGTGCATTTCATCAAGTGAACGTTGTAATTAGACTATAGATCAACTGTAAATTTATATAATTATTTTCCATAGGCATATTACATATTAATAATATGATAATGATTATTTGCGACAAGGTAAAAAAATTAAGACTATTCGGTTCTTGAAATAAACTGACATATAGATTTGATATCATCATCTTATGTCCGATAATAGAGATCTACGACTCTTGTGGACTCTTGCAATCAGAAGAAAGAAAAAAGAAACAAAAGAAGAAAGGCAAGTTACAAAAGAAACGAT
This sequence comes from Melikaiella ostensackeni, assembly GCA_032362435.1. NCBI lineage: Eukaryota > Metazoa > Arthropoda > Insecta > Hymenoptera > Cynipidae > Melikaiella > Melikaiella ostensackeni. The sequence goes on along the minus strand of JAUMHM010000071.1, from coordinate 31,755,267 downwards.
CAGGATGTAATCATTGGCGTAACTATTGTACAGAGAAACCCCGTATTGCGGGGGGGGGGGGGGCTCCTTTTTCGAGGGGCCTCAGGCTGAGCAGCGAAGATCTATTTAAGGGGTCACAACAAATTACAATTATTTTGGTAAAATCTTACTGATTCTTACGAGAGAGGGAGGAGGATTTGAAGATCTTATGTGAGAAAAATTGTCACTAAAAAAAAAAAAATAAATCCAAAGCTATTACAACTTAGAGGGAAGTTCAGCAGAAATTCAATCTGTTAGACCAAAAGTGAATTTTCTCTTGAAGAAAATGCGTAATTTATTACATAATAAGTTTCTTGATAATGTTAAGAAATCTAACATGAAATGCTTTAAATCCCTGAAATTTCAAGTAAAATTATTCCATTTTCAAGAAAATAGATGAATTTTCAACCGAAAAGGAAAACTTTCAACTAAAATGATTCATTTTCTACCAAGAAAGACGAGTTTTCAACAAAATAGTTAGATCCTCAACCAAAAAAGATGAAACATCTACCAAAAGAGATGAATTTTCAAACCAAAAAGAGGAATTTCAAACAAAAAAGTTAAAGTTGCAGCCGAGAAAGGTTTTTCAGGCAATAAAGAAAAAAATTTATAAAAAATTGTTGATTCTTCAAGCCAGAAAGACGAATTTTCTACAAAACAGTTGAATTTTTAACAAAAATAGAATGACTTTCTAACATAATTTTTTAAGTTTCAATGAAAAAATTAGATTTTCAACCAAAAAAATTGAATTCAACCAAGACAGACGATTTTTCGACAAAATAGTTGAATCTTTAACTTAAACAGATTAATCTTCAATCAAAAAGGATGGCTTTTGAGTAGTTCCACTTTCAAACAAAAGAGATGATTTCAACAAAATACATGAATTTCCAACTAAATAGTTGAATTTTGAAGCAAAAAAACATGAATTTTCAACAAAAAACGTAATAGTTGATGTACAGATTAATTTACTACCAAACAGTTGCATTTTTAACTAAATAGATTAATTTTCTACCAAGAAAGACGGATTTGCAAGAAAATATGTAAATTTCAATCAAAGAGTTGAATTTTCAACCAAGAAGATTATATTTATATCAAAAAGGTGAAATCTCAACAAAATACATGAATTCTCAATTAAATAATAATATTTAGGGGGGGGGCGGTACAGCAAATCTTACGGTATCTTACATGGGGGGTGGAGGTGAAAATTTCAGACAAACACCTTACGTAATTTGTGGATGACCCCCAAGTTTTTATTTTTGAATTTATTGTAAAATTTGGTTCACTACTAAGCAATTTATAACTCGGCCTTTTTCTTAAAATAGGACAATACTTTGTGCAATGTATATGAACTGGTCTTTTTTCTTAAAAAAGCCTTCTAAAAAAATTTTCAGGGTGCCCCAACGTTTCCAGTTACGCCACTGGATGCAATTATTTTTATCCATGATTATCTGTTATTACTTATTATTATTTTTATCACAAGAATGAGATGCAACAACTTGAAAAGTATTGAAAAAAGTACAATAATATTATTATTCTTGTTCTAAAAAAGATTTCTTCATTTTTTAAAAGCTCGAAAATAAATATAATTAAATTATTAAGCAGAAATTTCTAGAAAGTCGAGTCCAACTTGCTTTTAAATTCGACGATTCCCAAATTTTCTATATTTTAAATCATTGGCTTGGAAAGTTGGGATACTTTAAATTTAAGATATTTAATTTTTATATTTTAGCTACGATCCAAACTTTTATTTATTATTTGAAGTTTTGATTTACGACTGCCTTAATTGAAATTCACAATTATTCCAGATTGAAGACTTTTAGTTTTTTTTTAAGTTTTGGGTTTCTTTTGGAATTCTAATTTTAATTTCAATTTTTAATTATTTCATTACTTTTTAAGATTAATTCATTGATTTAATTTAAATATTATTAAATTTAGAGATGAACAATAAGATTTTAATGTATACAATTTTATATCAAGACTTTCAAATTGCACGACTTTAAAATTTCAGTTTAATTTCAATTTAGATCGTTGCAATTTTTTTTCTAAACTGTATCTTCCTTTCAATTGGTCTGATTTTAAAAATGATTCTTTTTTTCGACTGCTGTCGGATTAAAAGGCATTCATATTCATCTTTTAATTTGAAACCTCATTTACATTTTCTTAGATTTTGCTGTTTTTTAAATGTGGAATGCTTTCAACTTTGAAATTTTTGCTCTTGTCGGATTCGAATTCTATTATTTTTTTGACTCTAATCTTTTTAAATTAAAATCATGACTTAATTTTCTGGTTTCTAAACTGCAAGTCAAAAAAGTTCACTTTTTCCTAGAAAAAATATCTAATTACATTTGAAGAATTGCAATAGTATTATTGGTGGTATCATTTAAATGAGAAAAAATTATTTTTCTCAGAAATTTAAAACATATAAAAACTATTTATTAAATTCTCTTTACCCTACTTTTTTATTATTGCTCATTTACTTGCAATTTTTAAAATGAATCAATTATTATCAAATATAGTTATTTATTTATAAAACCTTTTTTTGTAAAATTGCTTTTTAACGATTTCAGACTTAAAACAGTATTTTCAAAAATTGGGTGAGGCCCAGCTGTAGAGAATCTTTTCCCAAAAAAAAAATCTATTATTCATTCAAATCGTATCATTCAAAACAAATTGGTAAGAAGCATTAAGAAAAAAAGTTCGGATAAGAATAATATTTTCGAAACAGATAATTTTTGCGTTTCAAATTTTTTCATGAAAAATAGTTTTTTCTTTTTTGAACGATACCATCAATAATAATATTCAAATTCTTGAAAGTATTATCAAATATTTTCTCCCGACACCTGTTTTTTTGTACTCTTAATACTAAAACAACTATAAAAAATTGAATGATTTCAATTTGGAAGGCTTTTAAATTTATCTTCTTACCAACTGTAGATGATTTAAATCAAAGATCCTTACAAATTCAAAGGCTTTCAAAATTTACGTTTTCCAATTCAAAGACTTTCAAGTTTGGTTTTCATTAAAATTCGAATATTAAGGATTCAAAAATCGACTATTCTAGCAAAATTATGAAATAAGAATTTCTGAAGAAAAATGAAAATGATATCATATAGCGATTCGGTAAAATAAAAATTATGTAAAATAGTGATTCGGTCACACGATCTTCGTGAATATAAATATCGGGACAAATAGAATTTGGGGCATAAGTGCCTTATCAGAGTCTCGATTTTATATTTCTTTATTGCTTACAAGAATCCGCATTCCGTAAATCTAGAAAGAACTATCAATTTCTTTCCAAATGCGAGACACATAATTTTAAAAACCAGGACAATATCTCCACTACGTTTCGCATTCTTTTGCAAACTTAAAATTGATACGAAAATGTAGTTTGGTTTGAATATCTTCATTGTGTGAAGAAATTCACCTTCGGTGCAGAAAGGATTCAGAGGACAAATTGTTGAGTCCAGAAAAATTTTTATCAGAGAAGTTTGTGATCCATATTTTGATATAATTTGCAAAAGATACTCTCCAGCAGATTTGTATGTCCATTTTTTTGCTAAGGATGGTTCACTTACAATATGTTTACCACTCTCCATTCATGGAATATTTCTATTATGATTCAAGGATTAAAAACTTGGAAAATTAAAAAAACTTGAAAAAATATGTACTTATATTACTTATATTTATAAGCTAAAATTTCCCAGAGGCAATCTAATATTCTCTACTTTAAACTGAATCAGGTTATGCAATTCCTATTCTGATCACAAAAATCTGATGAAATAATGAATTACGTGAATTTGGTTTCTTTAGAGGTTACGCGACAAAATGATTTTAATTAATCACCAGAAATGTACCTGGGTTTGTGTGTATTTTATTAAAAAGAATGATACAAGTTTTGTCATTTATAATTTTTTTCTGAATACAAATTTTCAATTTTATTAAAACTTTCAAACATCGACATGGATGCAATTAAGATATTTTTTTCCTATTCCTTCGCTTTCAATTATCATTTATAAATCTTGGATTTGCATTAATATAAATAAATTCAATAAAATGAATGAAAATCCTTTTATTCTCGTGTGAAAATGCATTGTAACTAAAAAGGTAAGTAGTCCACTCAAAATGTTTATATTGAAATTAAGTTTCACCTATCTCAATTTTGAATGTGAAGATCTTCAATTATAAACTCTAAATTATTAAATTTTTTAATCTAATGTAGTCATAGGGATAAAAAAATACAATACCTTTCGTTAACTTGAATAGTCTCTATATTTAAAATACTGCCAGCATTTCGATAAAACATTTTACATATAAAAACTCCTGAATATCTTCAACTTATATTTCTAATCATTTATTTATTTATGAAAGTAAAAAAACATTTTTATATTTCTATTAGTCTTTATCTTATGGGAATCATAATCTTAAAGAACCTTAAACTAAGAATACTGTCCTTATTTCAAAACGATTGAACATAAGAACTTCTTTAGAAATATTGTTCCTAATTTGTATCCTTTTATCTCAATCTAGTCAAATAATTTGACTCTTCTATTTAAAAAAGAAATGGCCTTTCTTAATCCACTGCAATTTTATCTTTTAATGAAATGTATATTGAAAGCTTTGGTTTTCTGATCCCTCTGTTCGAATTTGAATGTTTTAACATATGATCGGTCGCACAACGAACTTATCTAATACACATAATATTGAAAAATGATCTCGTATGTAAATTAGAAGTAAAAACATTTTTTAAGATACATATAAGTAAATTCAAAGTCGAAAGTGTAACTAGAACTCATTTTTGGCATGTAACTTTAGAATCTAATCAACTTAAATCTAAGTTTACGGTAGAAAAATATAATAAGTCTCGCTACGCATTCCACAGTCCTTCAATCACTTCTAAATAATTAGCAGAGTGAAACATTTAATAAGTTGAAGAACATTTATAAACATTCTTCAATCCGAGAAATGTAACCTTCTTGTACCTTTTTTTTCTATTTATAAAAATATATAAGGATTTTCATCCTGAGTTTTAAATTAGAAACATTCCAGTTTAATACTTTTAAATAAAAACGCTTGTTATTTGAATATTTTCTCTTAATTTATCATTTGAAAGCTTTTAACATTAAGACTTCAAATGCAAATTCGTTTAATTCTTGAGGGTTCTCGTTTAAATTTCGAAATTTAATGTATCTACATTCTTTACAAAACATAAATAAACTTATCACTTCAATTTTCACATCTGTAAAATGTGATTTGATTACATTGCGTTCTTGTATCTAGAAAGATTCTTGTAGGAAAGAACTTCGTCTTCTAAATCCATTTTTGATTCCTGAAAAAAATATGATGGCATTTAATTCATAAATTATTAAACTAGTATATAGAAAAAAGAACTCCTTTCTTAAATTTAGATTACGAAATTGATTTTCTAATTTAGGATTAAACGTATAATTTGAATTAATATTCTAAAACCGAGAACTGAGCATTATTAAAGTGAGTATTTTATTAACGTATTAAGTAAATGAGAGTACCTAGCTAATTTTTATAAACCTAAGATAAAAATAAATCAAATGAAACTTTGTAGGATTCAAGAAACAAAAAAATTAATTTCAGACTTCATTCACTAGCATTTAATCTTTATGATTTTTAATTTGAATCTGCATAATTTCATTTAATAAATTAAAGATTTTTATAGTTTCCAAAGTGGTTTATTTTGAAGTTTTCCGGTTGTAAACATCTAATTTTCGGTTTTAAACGCTTTAAACATAGAAGCATTTAATTAATAATACTTGAGAAAAACTCTGAATTTAAGAGTTTAATTTGAATATAATTTAAGTTTTAGAAGTTCAATTTCGAGTGCGTCAGTATGCTATTTAAAATGTTACAATGTAAAATTCTTTAACGAAAATTGTAATGTTTTTTAAAAATGTTGTGATATAAAATTCTGTAGAATGATTCAAATAAATTATTATCAAAGAATTTTAACATCTACAATTAAACATTATTTCTTTTGAAACTCTTGAAATTAAATTGTTGAACTTCAAATATTTAAAATTAAAAATTACGCGAACGGTGTACATCGAAATTCGAAGTTTTTTTAACTTAAATGCAATAATAAACTTTCTCAAATACTATACAATAAAGTATAAAGTTAATAAGCCATCAAATTTTTTGCTATAAAATGTTCCAGAATTCTGAAAAATTACACTCATCGTAAATTTTAATAAAATCTTATTCAAAAATATCTACTAATTTCTCAAATTAGACAAAACTTTTCCCACAGCTCCCAGTCTTAAAGAACAAAAAAAAATCCTGTATCTTCTTTATCTTTGACGTTTCCTGGCGAAAATGTATTTTCGCAATAAAATACAATAAAGTACAACAGTCTGAAAATTGTAATTTTTGGTCAAAAAGTGTAATTATGTACTTACAAATTACAAAAAAAAAGTTCTACTAAAAATTATAATTTTTTGCTAGAACCTGGACATTTTTACTTTTATTTTATTGTGAAAATAAGATCCCGCCAGGTCTTAAAAAAAATAATAAAAAATAGAGAACCAACCATCAGAATCAATACTGCCGTCTATTTTCTCTCGCCGTTTTTCCCAAATCCTTGTATATCGTCAAAAACTGATGTTCGTATGAAATTTCATCAGTCTCAAAATTTAAACTAGGTGTTCCTCCAGAGAACGGATTCTTCTCAAAAACCTCATATGACACCAATTTTCCTAAGACCTTTCTCATATGTTTGTGCTCTTCCTTCGCAAGTTTTTCCACATCACTCGTAAAAGCAAACGGTGTAACAAAGTTAGAAATACTTCGCAAAGATTCCGTATACTTCTTCACTTGCATTTTAAATCCAACCACCAAACTTGGTTCCGAAAACGATTTCTCCTCCATAAACTCGTTATACTCCAAGTTGCACAACTCAAAAACGATTTTCCTCTCCTTTTCAACACAATTCTCACACAATTTCGGACTTAAATTTTGCCTCGCGAATTCCGGACCAATAAGTACGACTTTAAGTGAGGTCATCCTTGGCATCCAGTGAAAAAGCGACTCCCAGAATAAATACGTATCCAAATCCTCAACTTTGGCACTAATCACGTGGATAATTAATTTCGTTTCCTGGAATCGATCAAGTTTTTCCAAAACTCGAAAAGCGCTCAGAGGTTTTATAAATAAGTCAGCTATTTTGAGACTTTCCACCGTACTCATGTTGCCCTTTAAATCTATCGGGAAAAACATTTCCAAAAAACTTTTCATTGAATCGGGAGACTTTTTGAAATGTGGAAATGATTTAATAGGTGCTTCTTTAATCACAGAAATCACAGTATCAGGATCTAAATATTCCTCCACTTTTTTCCCCAAATCAGGTTCATCTTCAAAATCTGATTTTTTGTTCCAATTGGATTTTTTTTTTGAATCTTTCTTCTCTGACTTTTCTTTCTCCTTCTCAGAATTTCTTTTCGCTTCTAATTCCTCTCGAAGCTTCTCCAGGGCGATAGTGTGGCAGAGTTGGAATTCCGGACATTTTTCATCGTGGATTTTTTCTCGAAGCTCTTTATGTTGCTGGCAAAAGCTGACACTGGGGCACTTTGGACAATTTACGAGTTTGTACTGATCGACGTCGTGGCAAATAAAACAGGCTCGAGGAAATTTGATAACCTTTTGCTCCTGAGGGGTGAGTTTTCGAAGAAGCTTCTTCGAGACGAGGTTGATGAGTCCAAGTTTCGCATTCACCCAGGTTTCCTGCTTTCGATCTTTGGCGTCTTTGAGAACGTCGTTTCTTCTGCGAGCTTCCGTGAGAGCTTTACAAAAAGACTTATGGGAAGGCCAGTGCTCGACTTGATGGTCTTTTCCACAATATGACACCATTTGGCATTTTGTGCAACGAAGAAGGCGTTTCTCGGAACCCATACATCCGCAGATTTGGCAGGCGTTTGGGAAGAAAAAATTCGAATTGTCATTCTCATTCTCTTTATAAAACTCCTCTTTTTCGTCAAATAAGTCCTTGAAGAGGAAACCACCACGACGGTTAAGAAGTATGTCCTCAAGGAGGCCTTCGAAAAAAGACATTTTCGGAATGATTTTCTTGGTTAGGTTTAGTCGTTTTGGGTTCGCAACTTTTTTTTACACTTGGGATCGAACAGGAAGGAGGTGGTTTACAATTCACCAATGGAAAGAATTTGTAGACTGATTAATGGAAGAATGAATAAAAACTGAAGCACCATGATGAACATGAACCGACACGAAAATACCAGAAAATACTAGAAAATACGGAATGAGATGAGCAGTGAGCAGTGCTGCCAATGAGGTACATGATGCAAAACTAATCATAGGTGGCAGCAGTGCAGCACCGAGCCGAATTTCAATGAAAGAAATTTTGTTAGTATGAAGTGCCATTCATAGCATGCAAACATCACAAAACACATTTTTGAAACTTCTGTATCTTGAAGTTTAGAACTAGGAGAAGGCGCACTGCATAAAACTTAGTAACGCCCGTCAATAACGACATATTTCGGCCAGTGGTGGGTAAGTTACTTTTTAAAAGGAACTAGTTATCGTTACCGTTACACCACGAAAAAAGTAACTAGCTATCGTTATCGTTACCGATTCAAAATGTAATTTTTTCTTAGTTGCATTTCCTGAAAAAGTAACTATCGTTACTTTTTCAGTTACTTTTGTATTTTAGAAATATATATCCAAATTTAATTTTTACAAACCTTTATTCATATCTTTCAAGT
>JAUMHM010000071.1:31704501-31720811 GCA_032362435.1 Melikaiella ostensackeni | reverse complement strand
CGTGACTCCTCGATCTTCAACATGCTTACATCTAGATTCACTCAGTTTAGTGAGTGAATTCCGGAACTTCAAACCGCATATATCTACATTCACTCAGTTCAGTCCGTGACTCCTCGATCTTCAACATGCTTACATCTAGATTCACTCAGTTTAGTGAGTGAATTCCGGAACTTCAAACCGCTAACTTCCAGTCCCTGTTTACATCTCGGTCAAAGTGGGTAACGTCAGTGAATGAAAACTCAGCCAGTCTAATTACGACGCCAAAAGGATTCAACGCCCTCTCAATCCAGGGAGTCTACAAGGGATTCAACGCTCTCAATTCTAAACTTAACGGTGAGATTTAATAAATGCGTTCTTTCAACACTTCTTCTCTAATCTTTTTTTATCTGAACAACAAATTAACTACAGGTTCTTTCCAGTTTGTGAATTGATTCTAAACGCTTTCCAGTCTGCAACTCAAATACACCTGTCCTTCAGCTCTTTTTCTCTTCATTACAACATTATTCTCTTGTACCTTTTTCAAAAAACTGATTGTGTAATGTAAATTGTGTGTGTACTAACTCCTAGATTTGTGCGCTTGTCACCAATTCGTGATCTCTCCCGATTACAACCCAATCGAGCAAATTAGGGAACACGAGTGTAAGCGCAGAAAAACGCTGATCCTCAAAAGTACGTCGATTCGGTGTTGTTTTGAGCTTGAACAAAATGTGATACCAGAGATAAAGGATGCAGCTATGTTCATGTCACAGTTTCACACTTGAAGTATTCTCATTTTGGGGAAAAAAATCTTACTTCGAGAACATAACAAATGATTGACAACAAAAATGATCCCAATGTTTTTCTGTGTGGGTACGTTTTGGAGCGTAAGAATTGAACTACCAAAAAATAAAATTTTGGGCTTAAAGAGTGCAATATCTCTAGAAATAAGTAATGAATCAAAATTTTCTTGAAAATAGGACTAGAGCTTCATCTAGTCATTTTTTCCTGAAATTTTTAGATGAATCAGTTGAGTATTGTAGGCTGTAGATCAACTGAACTGTTTAAAAATCTAATTTTTAGCATATTTAAGCATAATTTTGGCATTTTGGCATAATTTCAAGCAGTGAACTGTCTCAAGAAATGATCATTCTCTAAAAACCGTTGTAGAAATTGCCCTGATAGTCCCTAAAATTACTGGGGCTTTTCAAGGACCCCAAAAGTTTTCCCTTATTAAGGCGGCTCTCATCAGGACCTACTCTGGTCCTTATACACGGTTATTACAAGACCTAGAAGACATGGAAGACCTGAAAATATCATGCAATTTTTAAAAAGTGACTAATAAACCTGGAAAAGTCATGACAAATTTTAAAAATGACTGGAACTTCTTTAATTGTCTCTACTTCAAAGTCTTAATAATTTAGTATTATCGCATTATAATGTGTTACAATTCAATTTAATTGACTGCATTTTTTTAAAAGTGGACCTGGAATTTTTTCAAAATTAGACCTGGAAAACCTGAAAAAGTCATGAAATTTTGAAACCAGACTCTTGTAGCAACCCTGGAATATGGTAACCCTTTTCATTAAAATGACTTCCATAATGAGCTCCCTATTGTGGCCCCGGACAGAATCGCTTCAGGCTCTGAGTAAGTTACATGATCAAAAACACATTTTTTTGCAACGTGGAAAAAATAATTTAAAAATCTGACGTGCTGAATTTGCAAGTGAAAAAATTTGGAGTATGAAATTCTCTATTTATGCCAGTTTGATATGGCGTGCGAAGTTTCTTGAACCACTAAAATATCTTCCTGAATATATTTTGAGAACGTATGAAAAGTTTCTGTTCAGAAAAAAAATTTTCCCTCAAAATTATAAATGTTTAAAGTTGTTTCAAGGTAATTTCGGAATCCGAGGTGCATAAGACAAGAATGGCATTTATTTACAAAATAGCCCTATTGGAGTTCCAAGGAAGGCCCTTGACATACGAGTAATTGGAAATGAAAAAGGATCCTTGTTAGGGGCCTTATCAAACTTCATTTCACGGCCTCCAACGATTTTGCATAAGCAAACTGATAGGGCCCGTAACAATTTGCCTAATGCGAACCCTAAGAGCAATATGGAAAACCCATCTTGGCCCCAACAATAACCCATCAACATTTCTACACGGGGAACGGCACTGGAGCTCTATCTAGTAAATTTATCTCAAAATTTTTAGACGAATCGGTTGAAAATTGCAGGCTATGGTTCGACTAAACTGTTAAAGAATCGAATTTGGGGCATAAAAGGTAAAATATCACTAAAAATAATCAAAGAACCAAAATTTCCTGAAGAATCGCCCTGGAACTTCATCTAACCAATTCATACTGAATTTATTTGATGAAACAGTTAATAATTGTAGACTATAGGTCGACTGAACTGCTAAGAATGATACATTTTTCATTTTTTCTGAATCTGCTGTGTCCCGTTTCTAAAAAATGAAGGATTCTTGATTATGCCCGTATATTGATAAATAGGTGACCATAATTATTATTCAAATCTTCAATAAATTTACTATTCATTTCTGTATTTTAGAATTTTGTTCGACGCTTATAGTGGTTCTTGCGAATTGCCAAACTTGAAAAATTCCTTAGGTGGCCAATCGTTGTACTACTGGGTGGGCCTAAAATCATCGGAGAAAGAAAGTCTTCGAAGATTTTTATTTGTAATAATATATAACAAATTTTCAGCAGGAGCCACTGTTGATTTTCGAAAATTTCTATATTTAGCCCACCCTATTGTATAATATATAACCTGAGGACGCGTCCTGAGGCTGCGGATAGAGGCTCCCTGTACCGAGGGCTTATGATGAATACGGATACAAAACTTAATAAGCAGTCGCGGACAATTGTCCAGGGAAAATAAATCTCTTTTGGTAAAAATGTCATGTTTTTCGTTGAAAATACAATATATTTGAATTTGAAATCTTAGGAATTTAAGCCCCGTCTCATATTGAATTCAATATGGTATCTGCCTTAATTTTATTTAAAAGAATTGTCGGGTTTTTCGTGAAGGAAAAACCCCCAAGCTGAGGCGTGTACAACCGTACCAAAAGCTGGATGGCACCTGAGTGAGGTGTCCTCTACCGTGTATCTGGGATACCGGGCGACCTCCTGCAGCATGCAGCCTTACCCTTGCATGCGGGGATCTGCAAGGGTGGACGAAATCTTTCTCTAGCTAATCGTGGGAACAACTTTGATAATATCAAATCCAGTTGTAAATGCGGTTCAAAATGATTGCGCAGAGCATCCGACAATGGGTCGGCAAACAGTGCCGGTGTTCGAGGTACTGAAAAAAATTTTGATGGAAACACGATGGTGAGCCGGCGAGGCGATGGACGTCTTAAGGGCATGTTTGACAGGAGTCACGTGACCAAAGTAATTCTCGATTTTTAATCTTTATTTTTCGAACGATTTACTCTTTCTGTAAATAAAATATCGCTATGAAACTTTGGGAAATACAAAAGGAAACAGTAACTTACGTTTGTATACACCACTTGGGTGGAAATTTGTAAAAAAGTTTCCTCGAAAAAATTAAAACTGGAGCAACGACAACATTTTTTTCGAACTTTTATCCACACAAAATGAGATATTGAGTTGAAACTTTCAGAAATGACATAAACGGCACTGAGGAACGTTTTTATAGTCCTGATTATTTGCAGTTGAAACAAAATTTTTAAATAAAAAACTAAATTTGGAAAATTACCGACCGTGGGACGGGATACATAACGAAGTTCACAATGACAGTAAGGAGTAAGTGACAGGTCTCGGGCTGACATGAGGATCCTAATCTATCCTAACCGCCAAAAAACTCGGTTGCTAATTTTTCAAATTTAGTTTTTCGTTAATTTTTTTTTTTTGAAGTGAAAATAATTAGGACCATAAAAACGTTCCTTAGTGCCGTTAATGTCATTTGCGAAAATTTCAACTTGATATCTCATTTCATGTGGATATAAGTTGTTTGAAAGAAAATTCTGACGTTGCTCCATTTTTAATTTCTTCGAGAAAATTTTTTTACAAATTTCCACCCAAATGATGTATACAAACGTAAGTTACTGTTTCCCTTTGCATTTTCCAAAGTTTCAGAGCGGTATTTTATTTACAAAAAGAGTAAATCGTTCCAAAAATAAAGATTAAAAATCGAGCATTAACTTGGTCACGTTACTCCTGTTAGCAAGGCCCTCCAAGCCTCAATGCATTTGCTTGTTACAAATTTTTGGCTACGAAGTACCGGTACACGACCGCCAGTGGCACCACATCTGCGACACTAAAAAAAAAACGTCTCGTCAGTGAAAAGCATGGTATGTTTGCGTGTCATGGTTATTTACTGGTAAGCGTAATATTTCTTCCAAATAAAACATTTTATTTCAAAATAATTTTTGCAAATATTTTTAATTTTTTTAAGGTATTTTAAAAAAGAAAAGGATTCCCGCACGTCGAAAGCCACAGTATAAATCGATCCTTATACATATCGGGATTCGGAAAATGGAAAAAAGGACCTTCCTTGGATCGGTAGGAAAGAACTACGCACGTTCTACCCATGTTTATCTGAGAACATGATTTTTTCTATTCATAAAATATTTGACTACACAATTACAGTTTTTATTTTTGAAATTTATAAATAGGTGAAGAATTGAGGTTAGAAACACAAAGAATTAGGACTATTCATTTCTAAAAATTAAAATTAACTTCTATTTACAAAAATATTGATACTTACTTCACATGAATCTCCTAACCATCAATTTTAACTAATTTTTTTTTTTTGCCTTTTTCACCAGTGCTCACTTCCGTTAAGCACGCGCAAGAAAGCGTCGTGCAAATTTATCGTGCATGTGAATGTGTGCTCATCATTGACATGAAAGCTTGCTTGTGTTGCGGCACATGTGGTGCCACCGGCGGTCGTGTACCGGTACTTCGTACCCAGTCGCCCAAAAACTTTGTCACGAAAATTGCATTGAGGCTTGGAGGGCCTGGTCAAAACTATTCAACTGAGGTGGGTATGTATTTGTCTGAAATCTCATTTTCTCTAAAACTCATTTTGCCGAAAAAATCACTAGATTCATAGGCATGTTGAAATAACTGATATATGGGCTTCTGCTTGCGAATTGCGATAAATCCTGTAACTCAAATTGACGTTAGGCGGCCAAAAAAATGAATTTTTAATAAAGCAGTTCAACTTTCAAACAAGTGGTTGAATTTAAACGAATTCTGAACAAATTTGAACGACAAAGATTTCTAATAAAGCGCTGCCTAACGTGCTTTATTAGAAATCTTTGTCATTTAAATTTGCGTCGACTTCTAAATGCGATAAAGAAAAGAGAGATAGGGAGAAGAGGTTGGATTATTTTTAAAAGAGGAAACTGGTAAGTAAATATGTAATTAATTAATAACAATAAATACAAGACAATGCTTAAATTGAAAGTGATGGAGATAATTAATTTTTTTTTGTTAAAATACACTATTTCGATGGTAACAAATACTAAAATTTATTAATGCGAATTATTATTCAGTAATGGAAAATAAGTACCAAAGTGATTAAAAAATAATGGCTTATCAAAGGATCAGTCGTTATAAATAATTAAAGCTGGTAGTCCAGGTGTTGAAAATACATCTTCCTCGGGAAAGTTGTGTTGTGAACTGAAATATAAGACACTCGGATGGGTTTTGAAAGGTCTTGTTGTTCTAATAATTAAACCTGGTAGTCCAGGTGCTGATAATACATCTTCCTCGGAAAAGTTGTGTTGTGAACTGAAATTTAAGATATCCGGATGGTGTTTTTTCAAGGTCTTGTTGTTCCAATAATTGAACCTAATAGTCCAGATGTTGGAAATACATCTTCCTCGAGGAAGTTGGGTTGTAAGCAGAAATTTAAGATACTCGGATAGGTTTTGAAAGGTCTTGTTGTTCCGATAATTGAACCTGGTAATCCAGGTGCTGATAATACATCTTCAGGGAAGTTGTGTTGTGAACTGAAATTTAAGATACCCGGATAGTCTCTTTGAAGGTATTGTTGTTCCAATGGGTGAACCTGGTAGTCCAGGTGCTTATTGAACAGTTTCCTCGGGGAACTTTAGTTAGGTATTGAAATTTATGGTACATTGATCGGTTTTCGAAGGTTTCGTCGTTCTCAAAAGTAATCCTGGTAGTCGACGTGTTGAAAATACATCTTCTTCGGGGGAGTTGTGTTGTGAACTGAAATTAAAGATACCCGGATGGTTTTTGGAGGGTCTTCTTGTTCCAATAATTAAACCTGGTAGTACAGGTTTTGGAAATATATCTTTTTCGGGAAAGTTAAGTTGAGTATAAAAATTTAAAGTACTTTGATGGATTTTTGAAGGTTTTGTCGTTCTTAAAAGTAATCCTGGTAGTCCAGGTGTTGAAAATACATCTTATTCGGGGAAGTTTGTTGTGAGCTGAAATATTTTCAATTATTGGAACAAAAAGACCTTTAATAACCCGTCCGAGTATCTTAAATTTCAGTTCGCAACCAAACTTCCCCGAGGAAGATGTATTTTCCACACCTAGACTTCCAGGATTACTTTTAAGATCGACGAAACCTTCGAAAAGCATCAGAGTATCTTAAATTTCAACACTTAACTGAACTTCCTCGAGGAAGAGGTTTAATGAGCACCTGGACTACCAGGGTTAATTATTGGAACAACAAGACATTAAAAAAACCATCCGGGTATCTAAAATTTTAGTTTACGACGTAACTTCCTCGAGGAAGATGTTTTTTCCACACCTGGACTACCAGGTTTAATTATTAGAACAACAAGACATTCGAAAAACCGTCCGAGTATTTGGAATTTCATTTTACAACCAAACTTCCCAGAGGAAGAATTATTTTTCATACCTGGACTTCCAGGATTACTTTTAAGAGCGACGAAGCCTTCGAAAAACCATCAGAGTACCTTAATTTCCAATACTTAATTTAACTTCCCCGAGGAAGATATTTAATAAGCACCTGGACTACCAGGTTTAATTATTGGAACAGCAAGATCTTTAAAAAAAACCATCCGGTTATCGTAAATTTCAGTTCACAACACAACTTCCCCGAGGAAGATGTATTTTCAGCACCTGGACTACCAGGTTCAATTATTATAACGACTGATCCTTTGGTAAAGCATTAATTTTGAATCATTTCGGTATTTATTTCTTATTACTGAATAATAATTTGCATTATTAAATTATAATCAAAATTAAAAGGACGTTAGAAATATTTGTTACCATCAAAATAGTGTATTTTACAACAACAAAAAATATTATCTGCATCATTTTCAATTTAAGCATTGTTTTATATTTGTTGGTATTAATTAAATACATATTTACTTACCAGTTTCCTCTTTTTAAAATAATTCAACCTCTTCTCCCTTTCTCTCTTTTCTCTATTCCATTTAAAAGTCGAAGCAAATTTAAACGACAAAAATTTCTAATAAAGCGCCGCCTTACGTCAATTTGAGTTACAGGATTTATCGAAATTTGCAAGCAGAAGCCCATCTATTAATTATTTCAACACGCCTATGAATCTAGTGATTTTTTCGGCAAAATGAGATTTCGGACAAATGAATACCTACCATCCCTACCATTGAACCATTCTACTAATCTACTTCCATGGGTCTGCGCATGGTCCAAGGACTGCGCCCTTACGTAACTGTCTTATGTTCTTTTTTCAAGCCGAAAACGGAACAGCGATAAAGGTTATGTATGTCTATGCTTGACGCTGGTTACGTCCAAAAAGTGCGAAAGATCTATATGTTTTCTTGCAGATCGTGTTTTTTCAATATCATTCCACATATTCAGTCACTTGAAGTTTGCCGTTCTTTGTTTACAGTGGCGCCATGATTGTGGAGAGCATTAAGTTTTGCAATGATAAATGTTAGTGTTAATTGGAAGCATAATTTAGGCTCAAAGGAATTTTCTTTAAGTTGAAAGTCTTACGTCAACCAATCCAAATTTTCTGAAGACTTCGATACGAAGCACGTGATGTTTTTATTGCTACAACAGCAAAATCCATTCTTTATGTTTTAAATTAGTTATAATGTGAACCGGGCTTTTTTGGAAAGTGGATTTGTGAAAAACTGCGTAAGTATGATCATTTAATGTATTTATTTTGTTCCGTCTGAGAAATATGTGTTGAGGCTTAGATTTTTAATTGGCTTTTTGTTTTGACAGTTTAAAAATTTATAGGGCATTGTTATTCACTCAAACCGTAAAAATTTATGTGAAGCTTAAATGTTCATAAGTTCCCAATTTCCGGGAGTTTCAAATTTTGTTCATCATAATTTCGTGACCCCAGAAAGGTCAAAATTTAGTTGTTTTTTTTTCTAAATCGTCGTGTGTCACCGAATTTGTAGGTTTATTGCATGTCAAAGTAAAATGTGAGCTGTGAATGATGATTTAGTTTGTTATGATAATTAAAAACATTCTTCAAAACTTATAAAAGTGAAAACGAAGTAAGTTATACTCAATATATTTGATCGATTTTTAATGTTACTTCTACAATCCTTATTAATTTTTCAGAATGGCAGATCACCAGGATTACACCGAGAATCGTAGAATAAAAGAATGTAGAGAGGGGGATTATTTATTGATAGACTTAGTACGACAAAATCCTCACTTGTACAATAAAGACTTAAAAGATTTCAAGGACATCGATAAAAGGGAACATACATGGCGAAAAATCTCATCCATGGTGAATTTAAACGGTAGATACACTCGAATCAGTAATAAAGTATAACAACTCTTTAGTGATTGAAATGTATGTAATTTTGATTATCTTATAATATGAAATCAACAGTGAACGATTGTCAACAACGGTGGGTGAGACTTAGAGAAAAATTTTCAAAGGAGAGAAGAGTGCAAGAAGAACTTGAACGGAGTGGAAATAAGGAATTCAAACTCAGCTCTTGGCCTTTTTATGATGAGCTGAGATTCCTGGAACCATTTATTAAGAGAAGAAAGTAATAATTGTCTTCTTTTCACTCAGACATTTAAGTTTACAAGTATGTATAAATTATGCTAACCATTTTTCTAATTTTTTAGAGTATATCACAAACCCAGGTATCCAGAACAAAAAGTGAACAGCACTATTATTACCCCAAAAGTACATACAACAGTTTTCAACACCCAAAAATTCACACCAATAAAGCCCATCCAACCAGCAACTGTCGCTCAACCTGTAGGATTCAAACAAGGAAGTTTGTCCTTCGTCCATGTACCAAAAACGGTAATGGTACAACTTGTTGGAAATCAAAACCGCGTATCAACTCAAAACAAACCTGTTGAATCCTTGGCGAGTGGCGAGTCGTCTTTACCAAGCAACGTCGAAGTGGTTTATCAAAATGAAGCGACCACATCTTCGGAGAGTTCTTCCTTAAACTCAGAAAACAATGAGAATTCCAAAAAAAGAAAAAAGAAGCGAAAGAGAAAGTGTGACGGCAGTGCAGAAGACGCGATCTCAAATCTCTCTGCTGTGATTCAAAGGTACCTCGATACTTACAAAAAGGACGAGAATCCTGACGAAATATTCGGAAAGCTGATTGCTAGGGAACTAGCAAACAGGCCCGAACCGGAAAAGTCGAAACTGAAGAGAAATATAATGAAGATTATCTGGAATGACAGAGAGGAGAGTTAATTTAGAAATAAGTTCTTAGCCATGCAAACTCAGGACTTCTTCGATTCTTAACTTTCGTCCTCTTTCTGAGTTGAATTTTCGGAAAAAGGGTTAAATTTAAGGAAAGAAATTCAGTCACAAAGTGTATATACTTCAATGTTTAAATGTTTTATTTTTAGAGTGAGGAAGCGAGATGTTCAAAATTCGATACAGAACTTGTGTAAAATAGAAGAAATAAAGTGAAAAGGACTACTTCAATGAATATTAATTGATTATATAGTTGATTTGAGTAGTTTTATTGAAACCCAACAGTATACGAAAACAGAGGTTTCGTGTTACTGGCCCAATTACCATTTATACTAATAAAATTGATTGAAATCGTCGAAAGTGCTATTTTTATTTTGAATTTTCGTCACTTTTTGTGATAACCATGCAAATCATAATCTTCGACCGAGTAAAATAGCTGAAAACACTGTTTGTATTTTGAATTTTTGCCAACTTTCTCAGATTACTATGCAAATTGTAACTATCACGCAATAAAATGATTAAAAATACTATTTGCATGAACTGATGAAGTGTGTTAAGTAATATAAATTACTTATCAGAACATTCTTTGGCAAAAAAGAATTGAAAAATTTTCGATTTAAATAAATGATAACAAATACTATGGTCTGCTGTCAAGAATTGCAATTTTTCAGGCGCATTTTGAGCCTATTAGACATGGTGATTTTCGAATTACCATTTGATTACTGCAAAAACTCGCAGGCTAACAAAAAGAGTTTATTAACTCTGCATCAAAATACAAATTATATACACAGGATCTTAAATTACGAATCCATAAATCATAATGAGATGAAAATATATATGTGACCTGTCGCGAAGAAAGGGACCTTAGCCGGAAAAAATCGATTTTCGGGTTTTTCACTATCAAATATTTATTAAGTTGCTCTTTCTAATGAGCAAAACAAAAAAATTCTTAAAAAAATTTCTGCTTTACAATTAAGCGACATAGCGACCTTTACTCATAGATTGTACGTTGTTCGCAGCTATTTCAAACGCTCGCCCTGAAAAATCTTGCCTTTCCGACTAAGGTGCTTTTCTTCGCGACAGGTCACACATATATACACACAATGACGAGAGTATCACTTAATAATTAAATCTGATATCGCCCGAGCATTGAAAACCGATTATTAGCATCATGGAAGGAGGAGAAAACCTCCGACGGTTCTACTTCTTCCAGAATTTCTTCCTCCTTCTTTCCTCTGTTTCTTCTTTTCTTCCTCCTCCCACTATTAACCCTATTATCCAAAACATTCTGCGCCAAAAGTCCCTTTACATGAGCCAATAAAACGTTAAAAAGTCTCAGCAAAGTCGGCGAATATTGCAGTAGATGAAAGACATAAGAATCAATATCATTTCTTCCTTTAAAGTTGCTATACAAGTTGTACAACAAGGTCCCATTGTATAACTCCGCAACTCTCGTCTGCTGATAAGGAAACCCAAGCAGAGCATTAAGATGCAAACTGTGCCTCATGCAAACTTGAAACTGAGCGAAGGCATGAACAGTCGTAACATTGAACTTCTTTGGATTAGTAAACAAATTCTTGTCAATCTCAAAATTGCTCAGGAAGAAAGGCGCTGCGAGCAAACAATCTTCCTCTGTAACTTCGCAGTAAGCTTGATAAACAGTCAAGTCTTGAGGAAGTTGTGGAAAAGGTAAACCCCTCCGGTTTAACAAAATAGCGTTTAGCTGCGGGCCGTACCTCTGGTGAAAGTACTGCTCAGATCTATGGTATCCAATCCTCTGATCCAGGACGCTGAAGAGCATCGTGAAAAGTAGAGAATGCAAGTGGCAGTTTGTTCCCGAAGGTTCTTGTTGCTGAGCCATCCAGTACGTAGCCGTCGCTGCATAAAGCTTCCATTCATTAGGAAAAGTTTCGAGAGCGAACTCAGGAATCCCGAGAGTCTCCTCCAACATCCTCTTCCGAAGGATCGGCGGAAGATCCCGGAGGGTGAAGAGTGTTGGCAAATTACAGCCAAACATTTGATCGTGGGGCTTTATCTGGCCCACCATCATGTTTTTGTCTTTTCCTCGACAAAGATACTCAAGAATCTTTGGACCTTCTAGTCCCTTGGTCAACAACCCGTAGATGACGCTCACGATTTTCAAGCTGATCGTGATCGCCGCTGGATAGGAGTAATCTTCTATCTGTGGTGGACAGACATAAAACCTCCGGGTGAGGATGTCAATGAAATAAGAAGCGTACCTCCCCATGTTGAACTCTTGGATGAACCAGGGCGGTGCAACTTTTTGGATGTTGGGATTGTACCGGAATTCCTGATCGCTCTCGTCCTTCTCCTCCTCTGCCTCCTCGACGTCACTGATTTCTGACTCGTCATCCCCTGGAGGTTCCTCCACAGGTCGAAGGTTGCTGACATCCTCTCGAAATTTGAAAGGCTCGGATTTGAACTTCACCATCATTTCGGAGACGAATTGTTCTGGGAAACCGAGGAGAACCAGAATCTGGGGATCGATAGTCGTGTACACGTTGACGATCATCTCGATGACTTCCAAAACCTTCTTGCGAGAATCTTGAGGAAGTCTGGCGAGAATTTGGACAATTGCGGCGTTTAGAGAATGTTTGCTGAGCCAATTAAAAGTTGCTTCAATGCGGCGTTGTTGCTCGTTGTACTTTCTCTTGGTGGTTTTGGAGAGTCTTAGGTGGCAGAAGAAGTCCTTGAAGGTGCTGCGTTTTACGTAGTCGTTTCCTAGTAAAGTCGCTGCTAGAGGGAGGACAGACCGATCGAGGCCTTTGAATTGGTTAAGGAGAGTTTCTACTTTGTAGACCCGGCATTGCTTTAGGTAACCTTGTCCTTTTCGGTTTTTAACAAGGAAAGGATCGAGGGTGTTGAAGGGGATGTAGGTCACATCGTAGATGTAGAAATCAGAGTCGTAACTGAGGACTGGGCAGTTTAGAATTCGGGCAGTTGCTGCTATGCCATCGTCTGCTTCAAAAAGGGTTTGGACGTATCGTACTCCCTTTTTTGTCATTACTTCCTTCAGGACTTCTTTTAGGAGGAGAGGGAAGAATTTGTTGCGACGCTGGGTTGATGGGTTGTAGCCGTAAGCAGATGATACCTGAAAATAGAATTTTTCAGATATTTTTAAACTGAAAGTGGCTCTTTGTCAAACGCCTTCAAGTTTGGGAATTTTTAATTCAAAGCGTTTTTCAAGGTCTGTAAACACGAATACATATTTACAAATTTTGAAGATTCTTGATTCCGAGCTTCAAATTTCAGTGCTATAAATTGATATGCGTTCAAATTCAAACGCTTTTGAATTTTCAACTTATTCACTTTTAAAGTTGTTAAACTTCAAATATTTTTCAATTTTGTGAATTTAAATTTTAGCTTTTACATATGTACAGGTATATGTGTTTGAAAATGTTATCGCTTCAAAATGCGAACATTTCAAAATGTTTTTTCAACTTGGCTGCTAGCAGATTTGAAAACGTTTCAAAATTTATCGCTTCAAAGCTGAATTTAAGTGATTTTAAATTTCCTCGGTTTCAAAGTAGAATTAGGAGCCGTTCAAAAACTACGTCACACTGCCATGGAAAATGTAAATGTGAATAACAATTTTTTGAAACACTTGAAAAAATGAAAATTAGGGATATGTAGAGCATCTAAATACGGACTTCACATACTCTCCCCTATTTCCCTCTTTAAGCCTTTTTAAAAGAAATTCCTCTTTTTTCCCCCTGTTTTTAAGAAACCTGCCCTTTTTTTCGTTTGTTTTTGCGGTTTCTTAATCATTCATTTTATTGCTTGAAAATTTAACTATATTTTTCAAAATTCGTTTTTTTTTTGTTGAAAATTAATTTTTTTAACTGAGAATTTAACTATTCCATTATTGGTTAAAAATTGAACCATTTGGTTGAAAAATTATGTATTTTGTTGAAAATTCATTTCTTTTTGGATTGAAAATTAATTTTTTTACTTGAAAATTTAACTATTCCATTATTGGTTAAAAGGTGATCGTTTTTAGTTGAAAATTCAACAATTTGGTTAAAAATTAATGCATTTTCTTGTGAATGCGTCTTTTCTGGTTGAAAATTAATCTTCTTGACTGAAACTTGAACTACTTGGTTGAAAGTTGAAATATTTTGTTAAAAATTCATTTTATTAGTTGAAGATCCATTTCTTTGGATTTTTATTTAAAATTCATATTTTTGGGTTTAAAATTCAACTCTTTTGTAGAAAATTGTGTTTCTGGTTTGAAAATTCATCTCTTTTTGTAAAAATTTTACCATTTTTGGTTAAAAATGCAACTGCTTAGTTAAAAATAAATCTATTTTGGTTGTTGATTCAACTATTTTGTAGAAAATTCGTTTGTTTTTTTTTGGTTGAAATATCAACTATGACATTTTTTGTTAAGATTTCATCTTTTTGGTTAAATTCGACTGTTTTTGATTTTAAAATAAAATCTTTTGTTGGTTGAAATATCAACCATTATATTTTTCGTTGAGAATTAATATGTTTTTGTTGAAAATCTAACTATTTTGTTGAAAATTTAATGAAAATTTGTCCTTTTATAATGAAAATTTAACTGTTTAGTTGAAAATGCAACTGTTTTTGGTTGAAGTTTAATCTTTTTTGTTTAAAAATTCGAATGAAAATTCATCTTGGTAGGTTAAAAATTGTTTTCTGAAAAAATACGACTTTTTAGCTTGAAAATTCAACTCTTTCTTTGAAAATTCAACTATTTTGTTGAAAATGCAATATATTTCGACTTGAAATTTTAAGCATTTCATATTGATTTCAATATGGTACGTGTACATTAATTTTATTCAAAAGAATTCATTCCCCTATTATTCCCATATTCTCGCGGAAAATCACCTTATTTCCCCTCCTTTCAGAGCATTTTGGGTTGTAATGTCTGTTAAAATATTATGTTTGTATGTTTTATTTTAGGAGTTTATGAAATGAAATCGAAGAAAAAAATTTTACTTAAAAGGGGGAGGGGAGAGAGGTGTTTGTATTTGTGATGAAGAAGGGGAGGGGTGGAAAGTGTTCAAAATAGCGTGACGTAGTTTTTAAATGGCTCCTTATTTAAAATTTTAATGCCATTACAAAGAGTACTTAAAAAGTTATCTCCTTTGAATTCGAAAATAAATTAATTACAAATAATTATTAATAAATAAAACACAAATTGTTTTCAACTATAGGAAATTAACAAATTTGAATCTTTTTCTCAAATATAAAATCTCAAATTAGAATAATGTCGATAATAAATCACTTGTCACTTCCCTTGAAAATTGCTGAAAAGCAAAACTTTTAAATTGGTAGAAATGAAAAAAAAGTGATGATAATAACATAATGTATTAAAAATAGTATAATTATACCTTGTCCCTAATTCTTTTGCGAACAGTTTGAATTTTTTTCTCTTCACATCCTCCGTCGATCAAAACTAAAGGGGTTATGTTACATTTTGCAAGACTGTCGAAAAATTCCTCAATACTTCGAGCATATTTATCGTAATCGCCCCCGAAGCAACAATTGCATTTTGCATATTTAATATACAATTGTGAAGCTAGAGCATTACCATCGATAACCAGATAAGTGTCGTGCAGCTCAAAAGGTTGTAAATGCACATCTGATCGTTGAGCGATATACGTCGTTAATCCAGGAATTCCCATTGTTAAACGATATTTCACTTATTTTTTCGAGTTACACATCACTTTTTCACGAAATTGACACATTTTTACAAGTTTTAATGTTGACAGCCACGTGCAAACACTCGCAAAAACGTGTTTCTTTTTTTTCGGATTTTTGGGAAACGGATGTTGTTATCGCCATCTTGTTTTGGCGGGATTTCTTAGTGAAATTAAATTTTTAAAGTTTTCTAAGGGGCCGTCCATAAACTACGTTACCAATTTTGGGTCCAAAAGGACGGATTTTCAACAAAACAGTTGAATTTTCGACTAAAGAAGATCACTTTAAAAAAGTAGTTCAATTTTCAAGAAAAAACCTAAATTATTAATAAAATAGTTGAATTTTTGACCAAATAATTCAATTTTCTACCAAAAAGTTGGATTTTCAAGCCAAAAAGATTTAATTTAATTTAATAATTTAATTTAAAATCAAAAACAGTTAAATTCAACAAAAAGACGAATTTTTAACAAAATAGTTGAATGCTCAACCAAAACAGATTAATTTCCAACCAAACAGGTGCATTTTTAACGAAAAAGGATGAACTTTCAACCAAGAAATTTGATTTTCTACCAAAATAAACGAATTTTTGACCAAATAGATGAATTTTCTACTAGTAAAGATCAATTTTCAATTGGAAATGTCAGTTTTTTAACAAAAATGGAATAGTTACATTTTTAGTTAAAAAATTCATTCTCAGCAAAAAAAACGAATTTTCAACAAAATAGTTGAATTTCAAACCAAAAAGATAATTCTTTGACCAAGAAGACATATTTTGTACCAAAAAAGACTAATTATCAACCAAACGAGATGAATTCCGAACCAAAAATATAATAGCAGAATTTTCAACAACAAAAAATTAACTTTTAACCAAAAATAGTTAGATTTTTTTATTGGGTTCTATTAATTCAGTTCGCATTTAGGCAAAAAAACGAGAAAAAGGGGAAGTTTTTCGCGCGGGGGGGGGGCGCG
>JAUMHM010000071.1:31671869-31695329 GCA_032362435.1 Melikaiella ostensackeni | reverse complement strand
AGTTTTTCGCGCGACCCCCCCCCCCCCCCCCAACTTCATAACGTAGTTTATGGACGGCCCCTGAGAGGCTTTTCTACAGGTTCACGAATATTATTGATATTAATAATTATTTAAAAACTAGTTTTTTTATTGTCGATTTTTTTTATGTTCCAGATCTTCTTCAAGGATACAAAAAACAGCATAGGAATTTAAAATTAGATGAAAAAAAAGTGTTGGATAATATAGTTGTTTTGTCTCCTTCAAATTCAGACGAATTATACGAGATTGTTACCAGTTTGAGAAAAGATTTACTGAATCATCCAGCGGTAAATAAAAAGTGTCAAAATTAATTTTTCCTAAAGCATAACAAGGTTTTTGTTTAAATATTGCTCCTCAAAATCGCATTACATTTATTTTGGAACATTTGCAAAATGTATCGCTTCTATAAATTCGAATATTTTCAAATTGTAACGGCTCCTCGAGATTTTCTCAAACAACGTTCTAGATTCGAACCTTTGCCAAATGTGGTTTAAATTCCATTGTTTTCCAATTGTATGCTACGTTTCTAAATTCGCTTTTCAATTTTAAATATCCGAAATTTTTTATTTTGCTTAGAAATAATATGAATGATATAAATTAATATGAATTCCAAAATATTTTTGATTCCGACGCGAAAGAATTTGAATGATTCTAAAAATAAAAAATTGTAAATCCAAATTATACTTCAAACTTTAGTGCTATCAATGTTAACTCTTTTAATTTTGAAAGCTTTTAAATTCACGTTAATCTGGACATTAAAAAAAGTGAGTGGTTTTCAAAAGTTAAATTTTGTTATCAAATGTAAATCGCTGTCTTACAAGTGCAAACAAAAGTAAATGAGGAATTTATTTTATGAAATTCTTAGCCACTAGAATTTCAATTTAATTTCTATAATTATTTTATGTGTATACTTTTTTCAATTTTCATTTAATCATTTATAATGAAAAAATTAAATTACATAATTCTTTGAGTTTTTTACTATTGAGCAGGTCTTGCAACTATAAATAATAATTCTCAAATCTATTAATCTTAATCATTTATTTATTTTTTTAATTGTTGAATAAAGGGATACCTTTTTTCTAGGTCCAAGTTGTGATTGTCGACAGTTTGACTTTGCCAATCCAGTATTCTCCAGATTCATGGAATCGAACCAAATGTTACTTTTTCATTGTAAGACAATTACGTGAAATATCATTATTGAACATTGCAGTAAGTTTTGTCAACATTATTTTTAATTAATCTAATTTTTTTCTTTTAACCTTACCTATTTTATACTATTTTCTTCTAACTTTGCAGGTAATTATCACAACAGAAATGGTGAATCAAGTCGACAACCAAGGAAAGGATTTTTGTCTCTGCAGTGCAGGTGGACAAATCACAGCTCATCGAATGCATAAAAGATTGATGCTTGCTCGAATAAATGACAACAAATTCGTAGCTAGAAATCTAAAAAGTTCTCTGATGCCACAGGTCTCAATTTATTTCCAGGTACTTTACTCACTTTTCATTTAATTTTAGTTTTTTGAACACCACTCTTTTCAAGAAAGAACTCAGAAAATTAATCATAAATACTCTAATAAATATTTTCTTAAATTGTGTGTAGATTACGACAGACGGAATCAGTGATTGTTCCGAGGGAAAATAATTTCCATAATCCATCGATCAAGAAGTGAGTTCAACAGTTTTAAACTGTAATATATATTTAATTTTAGTGGAACTGTTGAATATATACAAATTGATTCAATGACTTCAATTCTCGCCTTAGAGTTAAAATTTATAAATTTATAAAATCTCCGTAAAGCAAATGACACTCTGCTTCTAAGATAGTTTCGCATTTACCCAATTACAAGCGAAACTAATGTGCGCTTGTAATCACCGGAGACGTCGTCCTGAAAAGACAAAGATAGTCTTTCAAATAAAAATAAAAACTAAGAAGAGAGGAAATTAAAATTAAAATGAATTGCCTAATTGATCCAGAATTTGGCAAACGAAAAATAAATAGGAAAAATATTTAAAATCCTTGAAAAGGAGTACTCAATAATTACAGATAATAAATAATACAAATGATGAAAATCAATTAAATCAGGAATTAGTTTATTCGTGTTAAAAATTTCAAAGCTGACACGTGAGCATTGCGCTTTGTGTAGTTTCGCGAAACAATCGATTATCAATAAATAATACAATTTCGCTTTCCATAGAAAATATATGTATAATCTGAAACACTCTCAGAAATAGCAAAACTCGCATAAAAAATAGTAATATATAATTATATATGTACAAATGTGAGTATAAGGCAGATGTTTTTGAACCAATTTCAAACCAATTATTATTCAAGAATACTATAACATTCTTTGAGAGAAAAACATGAACATGATTTTTAAAGCACCTGATTCTCCCTTTATAGAGAGCAACAATACCAGACTTTAGTATCTTTAATAAGAAAAACATTGTTAAGGAGAAACTTTTCTTAACAATTTAAATTGAAAATAAAGGAAGATACCAAATCTTTGAGACTTTAAGAGTCAAAAATCAACTCTAAATATTTCGTAAAGAATTTAATAATTTCAACATTAATCTTTATAAACCCTGAAGGCTGGACACTTAATTTTGATAAATATTGAAGAACGTACATTAAATTTTGGTAAATATTAAAGAACGAACATTAAAGCTTGGAAAATATTAAGAATTGAAACATCAAAGTTTTGTGCACTTGTGCCTGAGAAGCGACGAAGCCTAGTTTTTTTCAGAAAGAAAAATAAATGCACTTTCTGTATTTTATTTTTTTTAAAATACGACCGGTATTTTGGGAAAGTTGAGGTTTCGAGTTCTGGTCGCTTGCTCCTTAGTTCCCGATCCGATATCATGTATGAAAAAAAATGCAGGATCGAGATTCGTTCGATTTTTAGGCAGTGCACCGAAGAAGGGATCGACATGGAGAAAAATTATTTGCAACTTTTGAGCAAGAGATTTATGTCGAAACGAGGGAAAGGAGGGCTCGCTTATAATCGCCGGATGTATCTCCCTGAAACAAATAAAAGGAATTTTCTCATTTTGTGCGAGATTCAAACTAATTTTAGAATATAAGATACCTTAAAAATAAAATAAATCTTTAAATTTATTTATAGAATTTAAAGTTAAAATATTTAAAGGGTCATACCGAACAATTATAAAAGCTCTCCCAAATAAAACTGAATGTGCGAGTATTTTGCAGAAAGAAATAGAGGAGATCCTTTTTTAAACTCTAAATGTTTATAATTCTACATGTCAGTAACATATTGGATTTCACTGGATGGTACTTTTCCATTATTTGGAGTTTCCAAGAGAAGAACATAAATAAAAATAAAAATAATTTAGACATAGTATCTCAACAAACAGAAAATCCTTTTTACTTGTCAAAGAAAACGTAATTTGGAAACAAAAATAAGTGCTTTGAAATGTTTCCTTTATCTTTATACATAAAAAATTCAAGTGCCAATTTTCTGTACCAATTTTGCAAATTCTGGTAGAGGAAGTGGAGAAGATAATAAAAACTTACGGCGATGAAACTTTCGAGTGATTTTCCAAAGCGTTGTTCAAATGCTTTTTTGATGTCCCCAAGATCGATTTCGCTGCGCGAAACGATAATTCGGATTAGCGTGCGATCTTTCGTTCCTATTCCGTGCATACTTGCGTAAAGTCTCTCTGCGAAGAAACCGATTTTGGACTTGACGCATTTCACTGGAAAGAAAAGAGGGTTTACAGATTCGATTTTTGGAATAAAAATTAAGCTGATTAAAAATTTAAATAAGAATCAGCTGCATTTGAAACGGAATAATATATAATTCAAGAATTCAAGGATAAATGATTTTAGTTAGCCTTCAGAAATGAACAGTTTTATATCGATGGTCTTTCAAACTTTAAAGTTTAAGCTTTTGAATTTGGAAGAATTCAGAATTGTATGATTTCAAATATTCAAATTTTTAAATTTCATTTGGGAACGACTGAAAAATCCCGAGAAAGAAAATTCCTGACACTGTAAAATTCCCGAGAAAAAGTTTCCGATAAGGAAAATTCCTAGTATCAAATCAAATTGTTTATTAACTTACTTCAAAATAGGATTTAGCCTTAGCTACTGACCTATTCCGAGGAGACCTTTCTCGATACTTCCGGAGAATTCTTTCTTGATTGCGACTTCGATGTCGTGGCCGGAGATTTTTTCGTATTCAATGAAAGTCTGTCGAAGTTGTTGGTAACTGCGAGAGACTAAAATTGCGTTGAATTGGGATTCATCTGTTCCCCATTGCTTTTCGCCTGGAAATATTAAAAATAATTTTGTTATATTGAATTTTCAATTTTTAATCATTTAATCTATGAGTATTGGTTTTTTAATTAAAATTTTACTTTATTGGAATTTTATTCTATATCAATACTTGCCTGCATCGTAAAGGGCTTGTGCGTCTTCAGTGGCTTGATCGTGATCGATTCCCTGATTTTCATCGCGATTTGCTTGTGTCAGAGAAACCAAGAGGCGTTTAAAGTGGCCGGAAGTGTCGCCTTTGAGATCGCTTTCGAGAGTTTTTCCAAAGACTGTAATCATAATTTTAAAGTAGGGTTGAATACCACTGAGGCCAAATATTTAAAAATTAACGGTTAATTTAATTTTTGAAAAAATTAAATTTGAAGGCAAGCGAAATTTGAATATCATCCATTTAAGTAGACCTATTTCTAAAAATCCTGGAACTCTGGAATGTTGAAAGTATTAAAAGACTTCTAGTTAAATGAAATTTTAATTTTTTTTTATGGCAGAGTTTTTTGACTAGCAACAAAGTTTTTAAAGCAATAATAATAACTAAATAAATGCTAAACGTTTAGAAATCTGAAATGTCTAAATATTAAAACTTCATAATTAAAAGAATTTTACATTTTTGTGCTTATAATTTAAAACTAGACACTGGATTTGTAAAGTTTGATAAAATTTCATAGAGAACCATTTTTTTTTTTAGAAATTAAAGACTATTTTGAATTACATTTAAGTTACTTGGTAAAGTTGACATATTTTTTATATAAATAAAAATTTTTTTACGTAGTTTGTACTTTTAGGCTTTTCCAAAATTGATTACTAGTTTTAAGTTTTAAGAATTTTCAAATTTTGTATTTCAAGTAAATTTCAAGTATCCTCGATACCAAAATTTTCGAAAGAAAAATTATTTTTTAAAAAGAAAATGCCTCAGATGTTTAAAATCTATTCTGAAAGAAAATATTAGTTCCTTTTTGAAAAGTTTCTTGTGCACACTTTTTCAAAATATTTGGAATAAAATTCTGCACTTGTAATACCAGATTTTTTTTTCATAAAAACATAAAATGTCTTCTTTCTTAGTTTGCAAACGCATAATTAAAAATAATTGTTTTTATAAAAATGACAATTTGATATTTGCTATATAACTTAATTATGTGTGCTTTTACTTTCCAAAGATGAAATCTATTTGATTAAAAAATTCGCAAGTTTATGAAGGCTTTCAAATTTAGAGAGTTCAAAATTTGGGTGTTCTCCAAATTTATAAGTATTAATAAAAATTCAGGTTTTAATTAAAAATTATTTATGTCGATTTTTCAATGCTTAAAAATTTAGGGACTTTAAAAATACG
This sequence comes from Melikaiella ostensackeni, assembly GCA_032362435.1. NCBI lineage: Eukaryota > Metazoa > Arthropoda > Insecta > Hymenoptera > Cynipidae > Melikaiella > Melikaiella ostensackeni. The sequence goes on along the minus strand of JAUMHM010000071.1, from coordinate 31,689,687 downwards.
AAAGTTTTTTTTTTAATTTGAGGGGCTTTAAATTTTTAATTTTCTAAAATACAGTAAATTTTCAAATACCTTTTCTAAATTAAAAATCCAGTGATTTAGTATTCATTTTTAAGAAATCACAATTATCGACTGATAACGGATCTGTTCACAAACTTGCGAATTTTTAAATTAAATAAAAAAATTCGTCAACTTAATTTTGAATATTGTTTTTGAAGTATTGAAAGATAAAATATTTGTTATTTCTCGATTTTCTGAAGAGAAAACAAGTTTTTCGCGGAATCGAGATAATAGTCTAATTTTGAGTATTTATTTTTTTCCTCGTTCGAATTTTACCTCTGGAAAGGAAAAACCACGCACAATTAGGTTAAAAATTCCGATTTTGATGGTTATCTAGTTCTGTACTGGCACCCTTCAAATATAGAATCTTATTCTTAAACCGACAAAAAAATCTTGAAATGACAATTATCCACTTTCAACTAGAAATAATCGTCACACCTACTGAAAAAATCCTCGAGGAAATCCTCGCATTATTTTCGGATGAGAAAAATGCGAGGAAGTCCACGAGGATTTTCAAATTCCTCGAGGAAATCCGCGGGGATTAATTGTCCGACTCGCGAATTTCCTTGAGGAATCTGAAAATCCTCGCAGGTTTCTTCGAGGAATTTGAAAATCCTCGCGGATTTTCTCGTGATTTCCTCGTCCGAAAATAATACGAGGATATCTTCGAGGATTTTTTCAATAGGGGTGCTATGACGCAAATAATTATTTTTTATTCTACGAGATAAAAAAGAAGGAAGTTCTCCGTATGCAACAGGTACAGCGCTGTCCTGTCATCAATTGACTCTCTGTTTTGTAAAAGTGATGACATCACCTTTGCTAGGTATTCATATTAATATAGAAGCCCACTCATCTCACACTTTGTCCTTCTATTCAAACGAACATAAGTTCACTATGTTCAGCCGAGAAACGAGACCTTGCGATTCAAAAGAAGTAGGAATTGCTCTGACTCACATTTTCCTTTAAAAAACTCTGATACCGTCATCATGATATGCATAATCTGAATAAGATAAGCAGAGCAAACTATTAAATTTTTACTTTTTTTCCTCCTAACCCTTCTTCTCGGCATTCAATTCTTCGAGGAATTTTATTCCAACTTGGAAACTTATAGTTAAATTAATTTTTGTAAATATTATTAAGTTTGGCAACATTCAAGGATAAATTTCAAATTTGACGCTTAAGAATTTTAAATAATATAATATACATATACATATAGTTATATTTTATATTGTGATTAACACTCGACGTATTTACAAATACGCAAAATTTTGGAAATTTGTGAATGATAATTACTTGTTCAAATGATTTGGAACTGGTTTAAGTTTCAAATAGTCTAGACTAATTTTTTAAATTATTTTTCCTGCAATAAATTCTCTGAACAAAAATAGTTTTCTAAAAACAAACGAGTTTATCACAAATCAAAAGTGCCAGAGTACGATTTCATTATCTTTAATTTCCCAGCTGGATTCTTTAATTGCAGTCGCCTTTTAAAAATAGAAAGCTATTGAACTTTTTTTCAAGACTATGGCTTCAAATGAAAAATGAATGAATTCTGAAAAAGAACTAAGGGGCGGTTGAAAAAATACATAACGCTTCTTTTTTTGGACACTTTTTGATTGGAAAAAAGTCAACATTTTTAAGTTTTGTTAAATTATGAATAACTCCCAACATAATGGACAATTTTTAATTTTCTGGGGCTCAATTTAAAGAGAAATTTACTTAAAATATCCGTGATGTATCAAAAAAATTTATTCCTTATTCCCTGGATTCTATCAAACTCTGAACATGAACAAGAAATTCGTAAAAATTCGGAGTAAAAATCATTTACAAAAGAAATATACAAAACAATTATGCTATATATTTAAAATTTTTTAAAATGAATTATAGATGATTATCACATTCATAATTTTTTTTAATGCTTTTTTTTTAATACAATTTTTTTTAATTTTCACGACTTGTTTCTTCAAATCTTAGACTTTGGCTGCAGCCAAGGAAAAATGAATAAAATTATCTTGAGCCATCACGTGACATTCTACGTAAAACTTACAACATTTTGACTGTTCCCAATATGTTCTTGAAGTTTCAAAGGAAAGCACATCATTTTGGGATCATTGGGTGCAGAAATGTGCCAACTTTCATGTTATTTTGAGAGAAAACATTACTTGATGTATTATCAAAAATAGTAGATTTTATGCAATTTTATATAATTTTTTTTATATCAGAAATGTTGTTGAAGAATTGGCCTTGGGAAGAATTTTCACGTCAGTTTTGGATCGAATTTTAGAATGTTATGAAAATTCGACTGTTAGAGACAATGATAATTATGAATTACGTATTTTTTTAACGGATCCTAATCAAAATTTGAAAATTGAAAGATGAACTTTACTGACGGAAAACATCTCTTTAAATTAGTTTATTGAATCAAAAAAAGAAATGAAAGAATTTATTCAAACTCACGATTTTCGTAGAAAGCAGCGATCGTTCGAATTCCATAGTTGCTGAGGGTGCAGAGAATTTCGACGATCGCTTCTTCGTCGGTTCCAAGTCCAGCAACGGCATCGTGCAATTCTTTGGCGTAAAAATGAGGCAGTGGAGTCATTAAGGCGACAATAACATCCTCTAGTTTACCAGTCAATTCGCTCTTCAAATCGCTGACGAGGTCTTTTCCATAGAGAGTTTTGTAGGCTTCGGCGATTTCAAGTCGTTGGACGATTCCTCGCTTGGTCAGGACGTCGATTATGGCTTTTTCATCGGTGCCAAAACCCTTCATAGCCTTTCTCAAAACGGCAGCATCCGCATTTGCATCGAAAGGCTCGGCTGGGTAAACCGTTGGAGTGCACTGAAATTTAAATTCAAGAATTCCATAAATTTGGCCAATTTAATTAAGGCTTTTATTTGTTCTTTCAAACTTTGGGCCAGAGTCCTACCCTACGGTCTGAGAATTATACTTCTTTTGGAAAATTTCCTGTTCGAAATGAAAATTATAATTCTTTTCGAAAACTCCCCGTTTCAAGTCATAATTGTAATTCCTTTGAAAAATTTTCTGATCCAATTCCGGATCACATAATTGCTTCGAAAGTTTCCTGTTCCAACTTAAAATTATCATTTTTCTCCAAAATTGACTGTTCCAAGTGAAACTTATACTTCTTTTTTAAATCCACGTATAACTCAGAATTATAATTCTTTTGGAAAATTCTTTGAACCAACTCAGAATTATCATTCTTTTCAAAACTTCCCTTCTCCAAGTCAGAACTGCAATAATTCTTTTAGAAAATTCCCCTTTCAAATTCTGAATTACAGTTATCTCTTCCAAAAACATCCTGTTCCAAATCATAATTACAATTTTAATATTTCAATCTTAAAACGTAAATCTTTCTTTCTTTGATTTAAAAATATATGTATTTACAATTTCAGATAATTTACGAGTTTGGGTGTACATCGGATTTCAGGATTTCAACAGATAAAGACAAATTGCACACAGTATCACTTATATATCGTTATTATCGACAATAAAGTCTTCTTCATTGTTCCTTTTGTGATTGAACAAACTGAGAGTAATACAATATCAAAACCCTTATAATATTCATTTTAGTACAATCGAATGAAAAATTCCGGTTACTGCATCAAATTCCCGGTTTTCCCGGTCAGGTGACACACTGTCGGAAGCTTTAAATTTTCGGGATCGTTGAAATTTCGCTTCTTTCAAATTTTGATTATGGTGCTTTGAAACTTTCACTGAATTCAGAACCCTTATGAAATTACAAATATGTATTGAAAAAATGATAAATAAAACGTATTCAAACTTTAAGTCACCCTTACTTTAATTTATTCTTTTTTTATATATTCAAACTCTAGAGTTGTTACTTACGCACACTGAAAGAATAATGCAGACTTTAAAGTTTAAAGCATAAGTACAATAAACTCAATCTGACATAAAAATTCAGTACCTATACATATCTTTAATTAGAAACCAGTTTTCATCTGGGAAATATTATGTAAGCAAGCACATGCTCTTAATGTGAAGGAATTATTTAGTTTGGCCTTGAAAGTCCAGTTTCTGGCACAGGCTCAGCCTCGGTTCAGCATAAAGTTCAATATAAAATTAAAAATATATTTTCTGAAAAAAAAAGAATTTTTTTGTCTTTTAAAGAAAGTTTGCTGAACCCCTTTTTTATTTCTTAAATTCAAATTATAATTAAAAACAGGCACCTCACTTCATTAATCAACTTAAGTATCGTAAATATTATTTGGCCCTGAAACTACAGTTTCCGGGAGATAAAAGTAATTTTAGAGTCGAGTTAACAGCAAATTGTGCAACGCTATAGTTTTGATTTTATTATATTTATTTATATTATATATATAATATTTATATTATTATTATATTTATAGTTTTTTAATACAATATATTATAAGAAGTTGCTGCCTGCAAAAACGATTTTCAAAATATTTGAGAAATTTAGGCTATTTTCTATTATTAGGACATTTTTTAAATTTATTTTTGGGCTACTTAAAATTTCTGTCTATCTTCGAGCAAGTTTATAAATTTGAAGGCTTTTATATTTGGATTCCTTCAAATTCCAGGTCCATGTGTTGACAAATTTTGTATTATTTCTTCATTTTTCTCATCAGTTTCGAAAGAGTGAAAAACTTGACAAACTGGAACAAGACAAACCTTAAAATCTTAAAAATTGCAAAAAGGGCAAGGTTTTGAAAAAAAATCAAAAATAATTTTTTTCTCCGAAGAAACAAAAAAAATACCAAATGAGAAAATGTATGTTAAGTAGACTATATCAGTACCTATTATTCCTAAAAATTTCAGGAAAAAAGGTGGAGTTTTTGAGAAAATCTTTTTTTTTTATTTTTTTTTTAAAACCGAAATAACTTTACCATTAATAAAAAATAAAATTTTTTGTTGTGTATTTTGAAAGAATACAGAAAATTGGATTAACTGAAACAATAAAAACCTGAACATTTCAAAAATTGCAAAAATAGCACGTTTTTTATATAAAATTTAAAACAAAAAAAATGATTTTACTCTTTAAATTTTTTAATATCGTGAAAAATGTAAAAAGGTTGCTATGTTAATTAAAAAAAAACTTGTCTGCTTATTTTCCACGTACAAAAACATATTTCATTGGCAAGCAAATCCTGAACATGTCACCCGCTGGTCTGCATGATTTGAAATGGATTCGGTCATTTATTACAATTCATTAATTTGTTTGCCTTGTTATCACGATTGATAAAAAGTATCAAATTTTCAAAACTTTTAAATGTGATTCCCGGTTTGAATTTGTATTCCCAGTAGACCTCCTCCCAGATAGCACAACAGTTTGTGTCAAACTTGCCGGAAGTTTGCGGTGCGAGGTTCGGAAACTTACACCACAAACTTTAGGCAAGTTTGCCACAAGGAAGAAAACGTCCGCCTTACGGCAAGCTTGCGAACCAAGCTTGAAGAAAACTTGCCTGGGAAAGTTTTAACTTAATCTGATGCGCAGTAAATTTCTATGGCACCTAGGGTTGCGCAGTAGTTGTTTTCTGTCCTCGTAGCATGCCGCGTAATCTGTATACAAAAGTGTATCATATTTTGTATTTCAAAAAAATGAAGCTTTTCCTGCAAACTTCCTGCAAATTTTACTCAAACTTAAGATATAAGCTTACGGTAAGGCGGACATTTCCTACTTGCGGTAAACTTGCCTTCAGTTTGCGGCGCAAACTTTCGAACCTTACAACGCAAACTTTCGGCAAGTTTGCCGCAAACTGTTGTGCTATCTGGGCTGCTCGCTTAAAGTTTTAGATAATTTTATTAAGATGGTGCATAGTATGATAGATGAAATCAATATCCAAAGCATTTTTCAAGTAAAGTTTAGCAAGTGTTTTTTACTCGACCTAACCAAAATACGGAAAATTACAGCCTCATATAAATATTATTTTTATCAAAACTTTTACACGAAATTGGAGCAAACAACTTCTGAATTAAAGTTTGACATTTAGTTTACAGAAAACAATCGAAAATCTTTTAGATTTTCATCCAGAAAAAATAAATCAAATTATATAATATAAAATTATTAATGGCCCAGTTTTCCCAACGTGTCCCGGTTAGCCCTATTTTAGGGTATATGATATTTTCAATTTCAGTATTTAAAAATTAAAATAATTCTTCTATTAAATTAAAGTTAACATAAAAATTTTTTATTGTAAAATTGTCACATTGTGGGCGCTTCGAAATGTACATAAATGTTTCAAAATTTGGATACTTTGAAATTTCGTGTGATTTTAAATTGTACTCCTTATTTCTTTTCAGAATCATTCATAATTTCGAAAATTTTTGTAATATCTATAATTTATTTGAATAGTCCCAAAATTTATGAGTTTAAATTCGTAAAACCGTAAAAAAATCTTTTTAACTCTCCTCTGAAATTTGGAACCATCCCGTGATCCGCCACGCCAGTCCTAATTTTCATAAATTCGCATAAATTTGAAGGTTAGAAATAAAAAAAAAATCGTAAAAAGAAAAAGAGCCGATAAATTATTCTCGGAAATTCTTATGCTTTATGATCATTACTCACGACCTGCTCCAAAATGAGATCACCGATAAAATATATCAAACAAAAATTTTCTGCGAAATGTGTATTTTGTGCATTTATGAATATGATTATTCAAAAATAAAATTTTCAACCGTAAACACAATTCGCGGCCTTTAAGTCGAAATCGTTTCTTGTTTTTTTTTTTTTCGAAAGTAGGACACTGCCATTCATGGTCGTGAAGACGAGAAATATAAGAAACATTCGATTTTCGGTATGTGCAGCTCTTACCTTGAAGGGATAGTATTGTTGTTGTGACATTTTGACTTTCTCGATTTGCTTCTACTACAACTGAAGAAATGAGGAAAAACACTTGGAGTGAGTTTCACGAGAAAGGTCTTGAACGAGAGCGATAATTAGCTAAAGGTAGGGTTTTTTATAGAGTAAAACAATCGATCAGAACTTTCCGCACCGACTGCCGGTCACGCAATGATGCTAAATGACGGGACGCGAGTCACGCCCACTTCGTCACTTTTAAATCCTTCTAGGAAAGAGTTTCGAAAGAAATACATTATATCACCAGTCATATTTTATCCTTCAGAAGCTTATTTATTCTGACGATTCATTGACTTTTATTTTATGTACAAAATACGCGTGTTTAGAAGAAGAGGAAAAATTGAAATTGGAGCTTATTTACGTTTTGAAATAAAAATAGAACATCTGACAGTTACCGGCTCAGGAAAGTAACTATAAGGGGCTCCCAGGAAAACATAAAAAATTTTAAGCATTGAATTTTGGAGTTGAGGGTTTTCTAATTTTGGGTTCATATTTAGAAATTCGGACTGGGATTTACCAACCACCCCGGTAAAAGTCTTGCAGATCGGCCCTAAAAGTGGTTCTATACGCAATTTAAACAAGAAAATATTTCAAAATATTTCAAAAGACCTGGAACATTTGCAGGGATTTTAAAGGATTCCAACAGATTTTAAGATACCTAAAAGTATTGCAAAGGATTTCAAGCGAACCCTTAGGATTTTCAAAGACTTTGATTATATAATTAAAATCCTTTAAAATCCCTTAAAATTCTTCGGAATCTTTTAAAATATTTCAAAACCTTTCAAATTCTTTAAAATCTTTGGAAATACCTTGAAATATTTGAAAATTTCTTCAACTCTTTGCAAGCCTTTGGAAACCCTCAATTCTTGTGAATAAATAATTCTTTGAAATCCATTAAAATATTGTAAAATCCCTTCAAATGCCGTAAAAATACATGAAATCTGATGATATTTCTTGGAGACCCTTGAAATCTATTGGAAATTCTTTGGAATTTTTTCAAGTATCCTAAAAGTACCTTTCAAATTCTTTAAAATCTTTGGAAAGACCTTGAAATATTTGAAAGCTTCTTCAAATCCTTGCAAGACTTTGAAATCCCTCTATTCTTGTGAATAAATTATTTGAAACTTAGTAAAATATTATAAAATCCCTTGAAATCCCTTGAAAATTTTTTAAAATCCCTCGATTCTTGCGAATGAATTGTTTGAAATCCATTAAAATATTATAAAATCTCTTGAAATTACATGAAATTACATTAAATATGATGATATGCCTTGAAGCCCCTTGAAGTCCCTCGAAATTCTGAGAATCAATTAAAGATTCTTTAGAATCTTTTAAAATATCGTAAAACCTTTCAAATTCTTTTAAATGTTTGAAAATACATAAATTAAAATATTTGAAAATTTCTTCAAATCTTTCAAGCCTTGGAAATCCCTCAATCCTTGAGAATAAATTCTTTGAAATTCAGTAAAGTATTATGAGATCCCTTTAAATCCCGTGAAAATACATGAAATCTAATAATGTGCCTTGAAACCCATTGAAATTCCTTGGAATCTTTTAAAATGTCCTAAAATGTTTAAAATTCTGAAATATCTTTGGAAATACCTTTAAATACTATCTTCAAATCTCTTCAAATCTTTGAAATCCCTCAATTCCTGCAAATAAATTCTTTGGAATGCATTAAAATATTGTAAAGTCCCTTGAAATTATATGAAATGACATTAAATATCATGATATGCCTTGAAGCCCCTTGAAATTCCTTGAAATCCCTTGAAATTCCGAAAATCAAAAAAAAATTCCTTGAATCTTTTAAAATATTATAAAATCCCACTATATCCCCTTGAAATATATTGAATATTTTTTAGAATCTTTTGAAATTTTGTAAAATCGTTGAAATTTTTTAAAAAATTTGGAAATACTTCGAAATAATTCAAAATATCTTCAAATCTTTGCTAGCCTTTCAAAGTCCTCAATTCTTGTGAATGAATTCTTTGATATCCATTAAAATGTTATAAAATCCCGTGAAATTAAATGAAATCTGATGATATATCATGAAATCCCATTCAAATTCCTCCAAATTCTTGAAATCTATTGAAAAATTCTTTAGAATATTTTGAAATATCGTAAAACCTTTGAAATCTTTTGAAATCTTTGGAAATGCCTTGAAATATTTGACATTCCTTCAAATCTTTGCAATCCTCTGAAATCCCTCAATTCTTGTGAATAAATTCTATGAAATCCATTAAAATATTATGATATCCCGTGAAATTAGATGAAATCTGACGATACTCCTTCAAATCCCTTTTATATCCCTTCAAATTCTTGAAATCTATTGCAAATTTTTTACAATCTTTTAAAGTATCGTAAAATCTTTTAAACTCTTAAAATTTCTGGGAAATAGTTACCTTGAAATATTTTGAAATCTCTTTAAGTCTTTGAAATTCTTTGAAGCTTCTTAATTCTTGTTAATATATTATTTGAAATCCATAAAAATATTGTAAAATCATTAAAATATTGTAAAAAAATTACATGAAATCTGAGGACATTCCGTAAGGCCCTTGAAATCCCTTGAAATCTATTGAAAATTCCTTGGAATGTTTCAAAATATCCTAAAATCTTTAAAATTCTTTAAAATCTTTGGAAATACCATGAAATATTTGTAAAATTTTTCAAATCTTTGCAAGCCTTTGAAATCCCTCAATTCTTGGGAATAAATTCTTTGGAATCCAGTAAAATATTATAAAATCCTTTTTAAATGCCGTGAAATTACATGAAGTTCGATACTATTCCTTGAAATCCCTGAAAGTTTTCGAAATCTATTGAAAATTCCTCATAATGTTTTAAAATATCCTAAAATCTTCAGAATTCTTAAAAATCTTTGGAAATGCCTTGAAATATTTTTAAACCTCTCTAAGCCTTTGAAATCGTTTGAAGTCCCTCAAATCTTGCGAGTAAATTCTTTTGAATGTATTAAAATTTTATAAAATCCCTTGAAATCCCAAGAAATTAGATGACTTAAAAAAATTTCATGATATTTCCAAAGATATTCAAGAATTTTGAACATTTTAGGATATTTTAAAAGATTCTTAGGAATTTTCAATAGATTTCAAGAATTCCAAGGGATTTAAAGGGATTTTATAATATTTTACTGAATTTCAAAGCATTTATTCATAAGAATTGGGGGATTTCGAAGGATTTCAAAAATTTGAAGATATTTTACGATATTTTAAAAGATTTCTAGGAATTTTCAATAGATTTCAAGAATTTGAAGGGATATAAAAAGGATGTCAAAGAATATCATTAGTTTTATAGTCGGTGTAGTACAGTGCAAATTAGCCAAAAAAAGCTCAAATTGTTAAGAAGGCCTGAAACTTGGTATATGTATTATTTTTGTTCCAAAAAAAGTTTTAGGATAGGGTGCCAAATTATTTTTGAAAATTTTGCTTCCAAAAAAACGGGCATGGTTTTTTTCGAAAAATATGCTAGATACAGGAAAAAGTTGGAAGTAAAAATTAGACAAAAATTTTCTTTTCCATTTTTCGATATTTTCAACCGTTTTTTGAGTACCTTCAAAAATGTTTATTTTTACTCAAAAACGTACTCCAGAAACGTATTAAAAATACGGTTCAAAATATCGAAAAATGGAAAAGGAATTCTTTGTATTTCTCTTTAAGGAGAATAATTTTTACTTTGAATTTTTCCCTGTATCTAGCATATTTTTCGAAAAAAAATCAAATCTTTGATTTTCCGAAAAATAGACGCCATTTCGTTACTGTTTGAGTTTTTGAAAATTTTTCCGGATTTCAAGGGATTTTAAAGATTTTGGGGTATTTTAAAAGATTCCAAGGAATTTTCAAGAACATTAACAAATTTCAAGTGATTTAAAAAGATTTCAAAGGATTTTAAATATTCAAGGGCATTTTAAAAGATCCTCAGAGATTTAAAAAATGTCAATGCATTTCCAAGGATTCGAATGATTTTTATGTATTTAGGAAAATGTCACACACTTTTCAAGAATTTCGGAAGATTTGGAAGGATTTTTTAAGACTCATAAGGTTTTAGGATATTTTAAAAGATTCCTAGGAATTTTCAATAGATTCCAAGAATTTTAAGGGACTTCAAGGAATCTTGAAGAGTTTATGGTATTTTAAAAGATTCCAAGGAGTTTTCAAGAGACTTAAAAATTTGGAAGGGATTTCAAAAGATTGAAAATGATTTGGAATATTTTGAGGCGTTTCAAAAGTTTCTCAGAGATTTAAAAAATGTCAATAAATTTCCAAGGATTCGAATAATTTTCAGGTATTCAAAAAAATATCACATACTGTTCAAGAATTTCGGAGAATTTGGAGTAGTTTTATAGGACCCATATGGTTTTAGGATATTTTAAAATTTTCTAAGGAATTTCCAAAGGTTTTGAAGAATTTTAAATACTTTAGGATATTTAAAAAGATTCCTAGGATTTTTCAATAGATTTCAAGAATTTGAAAGGACTTCTAGACATTTTAAAGAGTTTAGGGTATTTTAAAAGATTTCAAGGAATTTTCGAAAGATTTAAAAACTTGCAAGGGATTTCAAAAAAAATTTTTTAGTTCCGCCTATTGTTTTCGGGGCAGAGTCGTTGCGTAAAATACAATCTTTTAAAAAAGGAAGGGATCAACGCATTTAGTCAATTTTAGTATTAGTCTGTTCTTAAAATCAGTTTATCTTAATTGTTCCCAATCTTCAGTATTCTTAAACACTACGTTGAATTAATGCTCTTAAGTATACACACTTAATTACAAAAGACGCATTTTCAAACTATATATGCATTTAGTATTACTAAATTATACATAATGAACCGGATAATGCAAAACCAAAAACTTTTTGTCGTATTTGTCATTCTTTACTGTTTAAATTTTCGCGCCAATGATAAGTAGGCGAAGTACGCGAAGTACGCCGACTCGCAGAGGAGGCCGCATGCGCGGAAACATTTGCGCGGTGTCAATTATTCTGGGTATCAGTTATTTTTCAAAATTCGATATCTTTTTCAATTTCGACCAACAAACGTTGAAAGTTGACAAAAAAACCAACAAATGACCAACAAACAATTTCGCAAACAATTTGTGGAAAATATTAAAGATTACAGAGCTAGCAAACATATCTTTGGTGGTAGTGTGAAGTGGGCACCCCAAACTTGAAATATCTATAACTTTTACCTTTTTAACCGAAAAACGTCGAAAGTTGACCATCACACGCCGACAAACGACCGACAAATGATTACAAAAAGAAAAAACTTGATATTTCAAAGTTGGGGAAAGTTGGGGTGCCAACGTCACAACGGTCACGCCCAGTCCGCCCCTGCTCTAGAATTCAAATTTTCGAACTCTCTCTTTGAAGGTTTAGGTTTGGTTTAAGTTTAGGGTATTCAACGTTTATAAATTTAAAAAATAAGATGCAAGTTTTTCAAAATTTGTACACTTTCAATCTTCTCATAAACTAGTGGTGCGGGGAGCTAAAAACTGCATTTGCTTCATTGCCTGCGTCCAAACTGGTTTAAACTGCCATAAACTGCCATAAACAAATTGAGGACATACTGATACCAGCTGATACTGTAATCTGCCTACCACTGTATATATACTGATACTGTGCTGAGCCATGTTGAGAGACGCTCTTCTTCAAAATATTGAAATAAAAATTTCTCTCGCTTATAATTAAAAAATCTCGAAACTCAGCTTTGCAACGTCGAAAGTGTTCAAAATTACTTCTAAACTCGAGAAACGTTCAAAAGCACCGTAAATTATATAGGAATTACAGGCATGAAAAAAATGATTTCAGGTTATGTTCAAACCATTTAAGACAAACTTTTTGCATAATTCCTAAACACTTTTTACAATAAAAAAATGACAGCAGAACGTATTTTTTAAATAAAAAGTAAAGTGAAAAGCTTGAAATAGTGAAATCGAGAAAAGTGATAGTGACAGAAATTCAAATCGCGCATGTGCAAGATTGTTTTTATCATTAGTCACGTACGTAATGACCTGGTATGACGATCGGCATTTCCAAAGCACGATTTCTAGATATATTATATTTCCTTACCATTCCTTACTTGGAAAACCCCTGGAAAATTCCATGGTTTCGATTTTGGCAATTCAAGGACAAATAAGTCATAACCTAAACTACCCTGGTGGTTGTAGTTGGTGGACTTCGTGGGTGATTTTAATTGCAGTTTCGAACGTTCCTTCTTTGTGAGCACTTGTGAGGAGAGTGTTAATAAATTTCTCAACAATGTTCTTCAAGGATCTTCTCGATCTTCATAACTGCCCAACAGCAAGTGAGTAAATGGAGTAAACAAATTGCTTATATCCCATAACCTAATAAAATGTACGAAAACTTATCAAGAAAGGAAATTTAACCGTCCTAAGCATATTATTGTTTTACGTATATGGGTACAGTTTTAATGTCAGTGTTATCTACAATAATACATATATATATATATATATATATATATGTGTGTGTGTGTGTGTGCAAAAAATATCGCAGTTCTGTGATATTTCTGAATTTCATAAGAGAATATTGGCCTTTTCCTCAACCAGGACGATAAGGCACGTCTTTTCCATAGTAATATTTCCACGCTAAGGTGGGAGGAAGAGAAAAAGCATGAAAAATAATGTATGACGTCATAGAAAAAAAGTGACGATGACAAATAAGTTACCTACAGCAGTCACAAAATGCACTTTATTAGTTTATGTATTCAAAAATTTTATATTGTTACATAACGTTTTTTTAAATATTTCATTCCATTGTTATCGGCTGTTCGTCCGGAATTTCTGTACGAATAGTTCAAAAAATGTATATTAATAATCGTTCGGAAATTCCAGGCGTATCTGTATTTTATGTTCGAGACAAATATGTTATCTTTTTTAACATGAGCGGCGACACGTTAACGGGCCAACTCCCTAGTTCAGGTTTTCCGGACTCTGGCCGGCCACAGTCCGGAACTAAAAACGATTTGGCAAGTTAATTTTCCAACAATTTTTTATTTTATTATATTGTAAATTATTTATCAACGAAAACAACGTTAGAAAGTCAAGCTTTGCTGTTTTGTGAATTTGTAAATTTATATAATTATAATTTTTATAGATAAAAAAATTGCAAAACAGGGAATAAATAATTGAAAAAAAATTCACGTAAATAATTACAATTATCCTGACTTGGAACAAGAAATTTTTGAAAAGAATTATATGTAATTCTAAGATGCGACATGGAATTTCAGTAAAGAAATATAATTTTGAGTTTAGAACAGGGAATTTCCGTGAAGAATTATAATTTTTACTTTAGGTCAGGGAATTTTAGTAAAAAATTGTAATTTTTGAGTTTCGGGCAGGGAATTTCAGTAGACAAATATAATTTGGAGTTTAGGACAAGGAATTTCCGTGAAGGCTTATAATTTTTACTTTGGGACTGGAAATTTTTGTAAAGAATTATAATTTTGACTTTTGAACAGGCAGTTTCATGAAGAATTATAATTTCGACTTTGGGACATAGAATATTCCGAAAGAATTATAATTTGACATAGAACGGGAATTTTGGAAAAGAATTTTAAATCTGATTTAGAAAAAGGGAATTTGTAAAATTCCCTGTTCCAAGTTAGAAGTCCTCACAATTTGAAACTTCCCTCTTCCAAAATTGGGAAAATGGGAGTGATTATATTTCTAAATCATAATAGAAAATTTTGTAAATAATTACAAATCTGACTTGGAGTGAACAATTATTGACTTGGAATTTAAAAAAATCCCTGTTCAAATTCAGAATTATAATTCTTTTCCAGAATTCCTTGTTCCAAGTCAGAAATCTTTTAAAATGTTTAAAAATCGTTTGAAATCACTCAAACCATTTCAACTCTTTCAAATTGACCGTGAATAATTAACAATTGACCGACAGAAAATAGGGGAATGACCGGGAATTTAAAATTATCAGTCGGCTAGACACCCTGAAAATTAATAACATAAATCATATTTTTATTGATTGAAACTGTTTTTTTCGTGCAAAGTTTAAAGGAATGCTTCCTACATTTTTTAGTAGACATGGACCATTCAAAATTAAACAATTTTAAATAGTTAGCCTTGAAGATTTCATAATTTTGAAATTAAAACGTCAAAAAACCATATGAAATCGAATATTTTCAAAATTCTAGCATTCAAAATTAAATAATAAGTTGAAAATCAAAAATAAAGCGTTCAGAATTCATCCTTCATCTTTTGTCATTCACAACTGAATTTTCATTTAAACATTTTGTTTAATAAAAAATGTGGGACGTTCAAAATTAAAACATTTCAAATTGGAACTCTTCAAAGATATTAATTGAACTATTGGAATTTATATCCATTCAGATTGGAACAAATTACAATTTAACATATTTATCAAATCATTAAAATTTTCAAATTACATTGAATCATTAAAAATTGAACAATTTTAATAAATAATTCGAAAGTAATTAAACAGTTTAAATTAATAACACGAATTTGAGATTTAAAACAAGATTAACAAAAATCTTTTTCATTTATGTTTAAGGAACCTGAAAGACTGAGGGAAACTAAAAAAACTCTATTTTCTCCAAGGAGATTTAAGGTACATAGAATACATTTTTTTAAGATTAAGATTTTTAAATCATATATTTCCAAATTGGGACCACTATCAAGTTTTAATCGTTTACATTTTGATCGGTCCTAAATCTTCGATATTTTCCAAATTTCCCTTTCTTCTGAATCTGATGAATTCCTGAAATTTCAAAGCTTCAGAAAAAAGACACTAAAAATTGTTCGATTAGGAATTCAACCGCGAAATTAAGAAATGTAAGAAAATAAAGCTAAAGAAAAATATATAAAAAGTGAAAATAACCATTCCAGAAAACGACCAGGAAGCAAGTTTTCAAAAATTCACATTAATTTTCAAAAAGATGGAAGAAGACTCGAGACTCAATTTTAATTTCGAAATAAATCTCCAACGTCTGTGCGTCGTCAAAGTAGCCACATGTTTTTGGGAAAAGGAAGAAATAAAGCAAAAAGTCCTCCTCTTTTTCCAAAAAAACTACAACAGATACGAGGAAGAAGACAATTCAATTCGCTGGAATAAACTAACAAAAAAAGTTTTATCTTTGCTCAAGAATTTATCTCTCCCACCAAAGTTAAGCAACATAATAAAACACGTTACAAAATCCATTGGATTGCAAATATTCAATTGGACAAAATACGTCACAAAAATTTTAAAATTCGATACAATTTGTACCTGGGAAATTTTCTGGACCCACTTTGGAACGATAGACAAAACAAAAATATTTAAGAATTGGTTCGAGAAGAGAAAATTAGAATCTTCTCAGCTTTTTAATATGGCCTGTATTTTTTGCTTGGAAGATTATATTCCAAATTTATGGAATGAAATACCAAATGACGTGAAAAACGACGACTTTTACTCTGAAACTATTTATACAATGTCAAAGTACAATCTTATCGCCTATTGGAAAAATTTTCTGGTAGACGATATGCGTCGAAATTTTATTTCATCGATGGCTGTGACTGAAAGAGTGAGAATCGAAAGACTCAGAGCTGAGGGTCATTTTGAGAATGAGGAATTTAATGAGAGGAGAATCGCGTGGCTTTATATTTTCGCGAATAGTCACAGCACTGAAGAAAATATGTTTAGGGTTTCGGTACTTGAAGGTTTGGATTTGGGTGTTAAATATTTCTGGAATAAATTAAGCGATGAACAGCGGGAGAGAAATGTTCAGATTTCAATGCATACTGCAAAGGGCAAAAGTGTAGAACCAGAGTACGCGGAAATTTTAATTTTTTTGATGACAAAGTTGAGCGTTGAACAAAATATCAGTCTTAGTTATGAGGAATTTTTTTTATTAGAAATGTTATTGCAAAATTGGCCTTGGGAAGAATTTTTCACGCCAGTTTTTGATCGAATTTTAGAATGTTATGAAAATTCATATACTAGAGACGTTGATAATTATGAAACGAAATTTTTTTATTTGATACAAGCGATTGTAGATTTGATGAAAAACGATTTTGTTTTATATAAAAATGTTGAAGGGACTAGATATCAAATTATCTTGCACGAAACTTGGGAAAAAATTCCTGAGAGTAGTAAAATTTTGATAGCGGGGAAACGAGACTGGTCGATTTTTTCAAAGCTGTTCAACATTGAAGATTTTAAAAGTCTGAAAATGATTATTAATCATAAGAGTTTTCGGGAAAAGTTTTCGAAGAGGAATTCTTTTCTTTCGTGTATGAAGTCGCTGTTTGTGGGTTTAAATAGCGAAAGGAAAATTGAATTGGTGGAGAAATTTGTGAATGAAATTGGAATTGATGAAGATGAGAGATTAAAATTGAAAGCTGAATTTATGCTTTCTTATGTGTAATATAGATCTGGTTTAGCACTTTGTGTAAAATAGTAGTACTTTATGTAGAATTGTATTTTACTGGTGTTTGAAAATTAATAAAATTTTCTCAATGAGAATTTGAATATCCTTTTTCATTTAGAAGAAGCAAGTTTCTTGAAGTATTCACTTAAATTCTGGAAAAAATGGTTTTGAAATTCAAAGAGCTTTCCAATTTTCATCTTATGAATTATATTATTGAATAATTATTTTAAACATAATGCTACACTAAATATGATGAATTTTAGAAATATTAAGATTCTTAAATTTCAGTTCTTTCGAACCGAATTCGAAATTTTTAAGCTTTGCATTTACTTTCAAGCGTGATAGGTTTGTTTTTAAATCGCCAGAATAAAATAAGATAAAAAATATTTGTAGCATATGCGGCACGAAAACTTTACTAACTCGAATATGAAATCGTCCAAAATAAACTTAGTTCCGATCACTGATTCCAACGGCTGGAGAAGGGGGGGGGGGAGAAATGATT